>CM050415.1:6039949-6207449 GCA_027564155.1 Gymnocypris eckloni scoliostomus | reverse complement strand
GAAGTATTCAAATGTTGAAACAATGAGCATATGTTATGTTTACATATAAACATGAACTTAATGAACAAACAGGTTTGGGAAAATTCTTTATTGGTGTAGCAGAGTATAATGTGAAGTAATACAGTTGATCCCTCCTTCATAAATTTGTATAGCTGTTTCTTTGTTGGCGAGACAAAGAATTAGTTATAATATAGTGGATAGGGAGAGGTTTCGGACACAGCTACAATTAGCCTTTTACACACGTCCGCGTTTCTGGCTTACGGATTGGCGCTTGCAGGGTAAACGTTTTTCCGGTGACAACAGCGGACGTACTGAACAAGGATGAATTCGAGACAAAAGCCATCTCTCAATATACGTTCTTGCCTGTACTTGCGTTCTTGTGAAACGTCATCAGTAGTCCCCCAAGTAATTGGGACTTTAAGTAACAACAGCTGATGGAACGGCAACGGCGATCTGACGTAAACTGTTAACTGCCGTAGCCAAAGAGCGCAAAAATCACTAAGCAACAACAGACAGGACGGCGAAACATTCAATCATTTATCATTAGCGTAATACAAAATGTCATTTAAACGGGTGTAACAGGACAAAAAAAGAAACAAGAAATTAAGTGTGAATGGTGTCAAAATGCTTGTTTTGGTTAAAATGTTTGTTCTACTAAAACAAATGTTATTCTATGTTCATTGTTTATTTAAATAATGCATCTTGGGAAAAAGGGGAGGCACCTAAAGGCAAGAAGTGTCAGCCGCCATCTCAGTTCATTCGAGCTGTTGATAAGGATGGTAGGTGAAAATGTCTCTGGTCAATCGATTAAAAAATGTCATAAGATATTTTTATCAAGTCAATTGTATATGTCTAGAAATGTGTTTGAGATAACTTTACTCGGTATTATTGTGTGCAGAGGGGTAAATGAAGAAGTTTGTAGCAGAGTTTTGTGTCTAACAGGTGGTTGTGCACACCACGTGCTAATGGCGTCTGCTTTTCATTTCCTATATTCATTTGGTTTGTGTATTATTTTTTGACAGTTTTGTGACCGGACTAGCAGAATTTATTGTCTATTTTGTGCTCTCCATGTCTTTTCCAGGTATGATGTATTACATTTTCTTTTCATGCAATTTTGTGTTCTGTTTATAAAAGAAAAAAGAGACTGAGTCATATTCATATGTAACTAAAAAGAGTTTATTGACATAAGATCTCAGTTCATTCGAGCTGTTGATAAGGATGTTTTGTGACCGGACTAGCAGAATTTATTGTCTATTTTGTGCTCTCCATGTCTTTTCCAGATCTCCAGTTACAGTAAAGTGAATGTGCTCAGCAAAACTGTTCTCGCGTGGTCATTATAAATATAAAAGAACGCACGAACCAGAGGGGTTACAATGGTGCCGTGAATCCCGTTCGTGATCGACGCGACGCTGAGGGTGCGACAACGGCAGAGTGAGGCTGAGGGACTGACGAGGAGGCGTGTGACTGAGTCATCGCGGGCTTCTATGCTCGCGTGAAGCAGATCGTTGAGGATCTGACGAGGAGGAGTGCAGCAGTAACGTCGCGGTATTCGGATGGACAATTTTCCAGCTGTCAACAGATTCTTCGGTAAAAAAAATAAAACTTGTTTTTCCAACGAACTTTCGAGCAACGGGAAGATCGATGGACTGCAGCTAAGTGACTGTTATTGACAGAGTTTTTCTGATTAATTTAATTTACTTTTAGTGTTATTTTAGCGTGATACCTGTTAGTGACAACCTGAAAATGGCTGAGGGAGGTGCAGATAGTTGGTTATTTGGGGTCGGACGGGGAAAATATCTGATGCAGTTTTCTAGTACAAATTCGGGACAGAGTGAAATAGATTTTAGGACCAAAGACCATAAAGCAAAGGAGAATCTTATGGTTCCTGATGGAAACCAGACTTTCCCTGTCACGTCTACTCCCAGACCAGATAAAATGGAGATGCCTGGCGATCGTGACGTCAGTGATCTTGGTGTTTTAGTTGAAGAATTGGGTCGAAAAATCGGTGAATCAGTTACTGCTAGACTTTTGTCAGAGGGTGGGTTCGCTGGGACCAGTAATAAGACCAGCACCACGAATTCTCAATGTGCTAACCTCGATTTATCACGGTTGAATGTCATTTTGAAATCGGATGAGAAAGAACCACCTGTATTTAGGGGAGACAATCTGGGTAGATGCGATGTTCAGGAATGGGTTGACATGATGCAGCTCTATCTACAAAAGAGAAATGTCAATATCCCTGGTCAAGCAGATGAAATAATCAGTCACCTTATGGGTAGGGCAAGAGATGTTGTAAAAGTAACTCTACGCAGTAACCCTACATTAGACTGCAAAACACACCCAGAGTTAATATACAGCATACTTAAACAACATTTCAGTAATGTGTCCTATTCTAGTATGCCTCTTGCAGATTTTTTACATTACCTAGACATGGTGAGAACCCTGTTGACTACTGGCTACGTCTAAATAAGGCAGCAGACATTGCTGACGAGTGTCTCAGAGCTCAGGGTAGATGTATGGACAATTTGAATTCTGAAGTTGCAATGATGTTTGTGCGAAATTGTCCAGACACCGATTTGGCGCGACATTTAAAGTGCGTCCATTAGAAAACTGGACTGCAAAGGACGTTCAGGAGCTTTTAGACAGCTTCCAGCGTGACAGCAAGTTGAGAGCAAGCACAAATGAATATGCGATCGGTCATAATGCACAGATTTCTATGCACGGTTATGAACATGTTAATGCTGGTCCTGAGTCTTTGGTAACATGTTTTAAGCAGGGAACCAGCACGAATCAAAGTCAGATGCCAAAGACCAGTCTAGTTTGAATCGGATGGCTGATATGCTGGCACAGCTGATTGACGTTTTGAAGAAGAGGGAGGAGAGTAAGTCTGAGTATGTGTCTGCAGGGAGAACACGAGGAAAGACTGCAGTTGGGCAAAGAGACTGTAAAATTTGTGGTGACGCATCTCACACTACAATTGACCATTGCAGAACTGATCACTTGTGCTTCAGATGTCATGTTGCTGGCCATTCCAAGCGTGACTGTACAAAGAAATTCCCTAATTCACGTCCTGTTTCAGATTCGCCTGGCGGTCAGGGAAACTGAGTCGCCTGCACTCGGAGAGGGGGAGTGTGGGTGATTCTGAAAATTCCCTCGAGGTGGATACTGATTTTGAAGCTCTGTTTCTCTCCTTTAAGAATATTTGTCCTGCTCCCCAGAAAGTCATCTTTCAGAATACACAACGCATTGCTTGCTCAGATACACTTTTCTACACACCTGTTCTTATTAATGACTCTCTTACCGTTAATGCCATGTTAGACACCGGCTCTATGGCCTGTACTTTGAGCGATTCGGTAGTCATTAAACTGAGAGAACATTGTGTCTGGGATACTGTTAAGGAGGAAGAAACTGATGTCGTCATAATAGGATGCGGTGGCAAACGAGTGTTCCCAAAAGTGTGCTTGAACTTAAACTGGATGTATATGGCTGTGATGTTTTTGTCCCATGTCTTGTTGTTCCAGGCCAAAGTGATGACCTCATCTTAGGGACAAACGCATTAAGCATCTTGTCCACAGACTGAAGGGATCTGAAAGGTATTGGGAACTGATCTCACGCCCAGTGGACCTAATTCGGAGGGTGATGAGTTCTTGTCGATGCTGGCTGGTATACATAGATGGGGGGCAGTTCCAGATGTTATCGGTACAGTGAAGCTTAATCACAGTCACACTTTCACCTGGCACAGAACACCTTGTCTGGGGCAAACTACCCGCTAAGTCATGTGGCCGACCAGGTAGTACTGTCATGGTGGAACCATCTAGATTGCATTCTGCCTCTAGAAAGGTTTTGGTGGGTCGTGTTGTTTCTCCTCTTTGGGGTGACGGCTGG
This sequence comes from Gymnocypris eckloni scoliostomus, assembly GCA_027564155.1. Taxonomy (NCBI): domain Eukaryota; kingdom Metazoa; phylum Chordata; class Actinopteri; order Cypriniformes; family Cyprinidae; genus Gymnocypris; species Gymnocypris eckloni. The sequence continues at coordinate 6,203,564 of CM050415.1, read as the reverse complement.
ATACCACTAAAGTTGATCAATCCTAGTGACAAGCCAGTAACGCTGAGGCGAAACACGAAAGTAGCGGACGTTTACCCTTGTATTGCGTTAGAGGATGTGTGTGAAACAGGGCCCGAGTCTACACGGTCAAGTGTTCAGCGGTCAGCTACTGAACCAGATACATCTGATACTCTAAGCAACAGGCTTCAAAAGTGTGGTCTGGAGACTGTTGACTTAGAAACGTGTGAAGTTTCAGATTTTTGGAAGGCAAAGCTGTGTGATTTGGTGCTAGAATATGAGTCCATTTTTTCAAGACATTCTCTTGACTGTGGCGAAGTTAAGGACTTTGTACACAGAATTCGTTTGTTTGATGAGAGACCGTTTCCTTTTAGGCGAGTTCCCCTTCACAGTACCAGAAGTTGCGTGTTGCTCTGAATGAAATGGAAGAGAGGGGTATAATACGCAAGTCCGTTAAAGAATTCGCATCGTTTTTTTGGTTCTTTGGTTTTGTGCTAGAAAAAGAATGACGATTTGCGGATTTGCACGGACTTCCGTTGGCTTAACGCGCGTACTGTGAAAGATGCGCACCCTCTGCCTCATCAAGAGGATTGTCTTGCGGCACTCGGTGGCAATTCATTATTCAGTACTATGGATTTGACATCAGGTTTTTATAATGTCCCACTACACGAAGATGACAAAAACACAGCATTCACTACGCCGGTAGGGTTGCATGAATATAACAGGTTACCTCAAGGCCTTTGTAACTCACCTGCAAGTTTCATGCGGATGATGACTAGGATCTTTGGTGAGCAAAATTTCTTGTCGCTGTTGTGCTACTTGGATGATTTAATGGTCTTCGCACCTAACGAAGAAGTTGCACTGCAGAGGCTTGAAATGGTTTTCGGATTGTTAAAACAGCACAATTTGAAATTGTCGCCAAAAAAATGCCACTTCTTAAGGCGTTCTGTAAAATTTCTTGGTCATTTGATCACAGAAGACGGTGTGTCTACAGACTCCGGAAAAGTCGAAGCAATTGCTAAAATCACTTCTGCTGAGTTGATGTGCCCTGATGGTGTCACCCCGTCGGTTAAGAAAATCCAATCCTTTCTCGGTCTCATTATGTGGTACCAACGGTTCATTGAGAATTGTTCGTCCCTTGCACGACCGCTTTTTGCTTTGACTAGTGGAGTTAAGCAAGCCAGAGGTGTAAGGCGAAAGGGGGCTCCTATGTCAAGGAAGCTCACTCCCGATGATTGGTCTCCAGCTTGCGAGGCGTCTTTGTCTGCATTGAAAGAAGCCCTCATCGCTAATGTAGTTCTCGCACCCTGACTTTTCCAGACCCTTTATTCTTGCCACTGATGCTTCATCCGAAGGTTGGGCGCAGTGCTTCGCAACTGAGTCCTGGAGAAAACCGGGCTCGGCCCATTGCGCTTTGAGTAAGTCACTGTCCAGAGCACAAGCCAAATATCCAGCACATCGTCTTGAGTTCCTAGCTCTTAAGTGGGTCAGAGGTGATAAGTTTAGCCACTGGCTAAAAGGACATCGGTTCACAGCTTGGACGGATAATAATCCTTTGACGCACATTTTGACCAAACCTAGGCTTGATGCCTGTGAACAAAGGTGGGTGGCTAAACTCGCTGCCTTTGAGTTTGACATCAAATATGTTCCTGGGTCGAAGAACACTATAGCTGACACCTTGAGCAGACAACCTTTTGTTGACAGTCGGGTTAGCCATCGCATAGTCAGGGAGCCCTATGACAAGCTGATGGCGGAGTCAAGGAACCATACCTGTGCTGCCGTTCAGGATGTTTTCCGATTGTCCAACGCCAGTCAGCGAGTAGTTGGCAGTGCGGAGGTACAGGCAGGTGTTTGTGATCGGATGGGGCTTAACTCAGACGCAGATGTGTCCGGGAGTTTTTCGAGTGCTGAGGTGGCTGCTGTTTTTTCTAATCACCTTTCTTGGGATGAAGGAATGAGAGTGCGGGCCATTCCTTTGGTTGGATTTGTCCAGCAGGTCTCAGATGTTGGATTCGATGCTCTTCCTTCATATTCGCATCAAGACTTGAGAAATAGACAACTTGAGGATGAACATTTGCAGAGGGTGATTTTCTACGTTGACCGAAACCGCAGGCCTTCGAGACGTGAGCGTATGGGGGAGCCCAGTGCTGTACGGAAGTTTTTAAAGCAGTGGGACAAGCTATCGTTGGTTGACGGTGTCCTGTATCGTGTTTCAAAAGATCCTCTGACACGTCACAAACGGTTTCAATATGTAGTACCTTCATCACTCAAAATCGAAGTATTGAGAGGTTGTCACGATGAGGCTGGACACCAAGGCCAGTATCGTACTGTCCACCTATCTGGTCAGCGTTTTTACTGGACTGGCATCGGACAAGATGTTCGTGAGTATGTGAAAAGGTGTAGTCGTTGTGTGCTTGCGAAGACGCCAGAGCCGGAGGGACGGGCTTTATTGGAGAGTGTTAAGACTTCTGCTCCACTTGAGTTGGTTTGCGTTGATTTCTGGACAGCGGAGGACTCGCAGAATAAGTCAGTTGATGTTTTAGTGGTCACTGATCATTTTACCAAACTTGCCCATGCTTTCCGTTGTCCAGATCAGTCTGCTAGATCAGTGGCAAAGAAGCTCTGGGATAACTATTTCTGTTACTACGGTTTCCCAGAGCGCATTCATTCTGATCAAGGAGCCAATTTCTGTAGCGAGCTAATCAGACACTTGCTTGAGTTCTCTGGAGTTAAGAAGTCGCAAACAACCCCATATCATCCAATGGGGAATGGCACCGCTGAAAGATTTAATCGAACGCTGGGAAATATGATCAGAGCCCTTGAGCCACGACCAAAGCATGACTGGCCGCAGATGCTTCACACATTGACGCGTTTTTGTACAATTGTACCATTCACGAAACTACAGGGTTTCCTCCCTTCTATCTAATGTTTGGTCGTACCCCAAGACTACCGATTGATGTCATCTTTAAAAGTGTGTTGAGGGATGATCTGAATGTATCTCTTCCCAAGTATGTAGAGTCTCTGAATAGGGACTTGAAAGATGCACTCGCTGTTGCAGAGGCTAATGCTTTTAAAGAACAGTCTCACCAAGCCCGCATGTACAATCGCAGAAATAAGGGTGGGCATATTGAAGTTGGTGACAGGGTTCTTTTGGCCAATAAAAGTGAGCGTGGCAAGCGCAAACTTTCCGACAAGTGGGACAGTGTGGTGTATACTGTGGTTGATCGTGATCCTAAGACCCACATTTACAGGATAAAACACCCTTTATCTGGTCAGCTCAAAGTGGTACACAGGAATCTACTGTCAATTTCCTCCCTGTGTGTGACATTGTGGGGACTAATGATGATGAGAGCGTGTTTTCTGTAGATGATGGTGCTTCTGATGAATGTTCTGTAACTTCTGATGATTCAACGCCCAATGGTGTGGATCTTGTCGTAGCTGACTCTGTGGCTGATAATGGTCTTCAGATGGAAAGGTCGGGTGACGCTCCCGATTCAGCTGAGGTTGTTGTTGTGCCATTGCAAAGTGGGGTTTCTGTAGATCCTCCTTCAGATCATTCAGTCCATCAAGAAAGTCTGGAAATGACTAATGTCTGCAATTCTGATCTTGCTGTTGATGGTACTGTGGACGGTACTGAGTTGCCGGGCCGCAGATCAAGGTTTGGCAGATTGTTGAAACCAGTCAATCGTCTTATTTCTTCTATGAATCAGCAGACTTTGCTTCACACAAGAAAGCAAACTCTTGGTAAATGGTCCATTTCAGTTCTCAGTCTAAAACATTGAGTTGTTCAGTTTATTGTATTATGTCAACTTTTGTGTGGATATGGAATTGCTGAGATGAAGTGTAAAAGGCACTTTATTTGGGTCATGATTAGGGAAAGGTGAAATGCGCAGCACTTTTCCCTATTAGTTCTTCATGTGAACAGTCTTTACTGATCATAAGCTTGATGCTAAGAATGGTAATTCTAGGTTTATTTCTGTCTTTGAGAAGCTGTATTTTTGTATTTTCTAGGTTTATTGCATTTTGTCACATTCAGTAGGGGAGAATGTAACAGGACAAAAAAAAAGAAACAAGAAATTAAGTGTGAATGGTGTCAAAATGCTTGTTTTGGTTAAAATGTTTGTTCTACTAAAACAAATGTTATTCTATGTTCATTGTTTATTTAAATAATGCATCTTGGGAAAAAGGGGAGGCACCTAAAGGCAAGAAGTGTCAGCCGCCATCTCAGTTCATTCGAGCTGTTGATAAGGATGGTAGGTGAAAATGTCTCTGGTCAATCGATTAAAAATGTCATAAGATATTTTTATCAAGTCAATTGTATATGTCTATAAATGTGTTTGAGATAACTTTACTCTGTATTATTGTGTGCAGAGGGGTAAATAAAGAAGTTTGTAGCAGAGTTTTGTGTCTAACAGGTGGTTGTGCACACCACGTGCTAATGGTGTCTGCTTTTCATTTCCTATATTCATTTGGTTTGTGTATTATTTTTTGACAGTTTTGTGACCGGACTAGCAGAATTTATTGTCTATTTTGTGCTCTCCATGTCTTTTCCAGGTATGATGTATTACATTTTCTTTTCATGCAATTTTGTGTTCTCTGTTTATAAAAGAAAAAAGAGACTGAGTCATATTCATATGTAACTAAAAAGAGTTTATTGACATAAGATCTCAGTTCATTCGAGCTGTTGATAAGGATGTTTTGTGACCGGACTAGCATAATTTATTGTCTATTTTGTGCTCTCCATGTCTTTTCCAGATCTCCAGTTACAGTAAACAGCAAAGTGAATGTGCTCAGCAAAACTGTTCTCGCGTGGTCATTATAAATATAAAAGAACGCACGAAGCAGGGGGGTTACACTGACAGCATGAAATGGTAAGGGGTTTTCTTTAAGTAACACCCTTTTATAGTCAATTGTCACCTGTGTAATGAATAATTAGACTCACCTGTGGTTGAATTCTTATTAAATTAGACATTTGTAGTCTAAAATTTAGCTTTGCTCCGGAGACTTTCAGTGGGGTGTACTCATTTTTGCATCACCCTAATTTGAGTAAAACTGAAAATTTTGTTCTCTATGTTATATAAAACTTAGTCTTGTCAACATTTTGGAAAAAGTTTTTGTGTTCATTGAGATATTGTTTAAAATTGTACTTTTCAAAGGGGGTGTACTCATTTACGCTGAGCACTGTATATGCTACGCGATGGGTAGGTTTAGGGTTGTGGGGTAGATGCGTATCATATGCACGTGAAAACTGCATAGCATGCCAAACACTTGCATGTCATATATACGCCAAAGGCCATTTTTGAGTATATATACCACGAGTTTTCATTTTTATTTTGGCATGCTATTTATACGCATTTTCATGAGACCGGGCTGCTATTTCGGTTTCTTATTTATATATGGTATTACATGTAAATATGAAGCAAACCGTAGTGAAAGTTGAGTGATTAGATTTACGCCGTTCACTGCAAACCCTTCCCTTCAGATCTCTTTATATTGATTATAAATACATTATATTATTTATATTAAAGATGAGTGTTTTGACCTTACAAATCATCATCATCCAACTTGGTAAATCGGCAACTTTGCTTGGTCAATCATAATTATTGAAGAACAGTAATGCTGTTAAGAGCCACTAGTGGAATAAGCTACTAAAATATAAAAAATGATGATTTGTTTTATTAGTAATACAATTGTTTTTTGTTGGAATATATGTCTACTTTTAAATGGTTATAAATAGAGCAAGATGGGTGTATATACAATGGGTGTTCAAAAAGGCAGACAGTGAAGATAGATTTTGATTGTATTCAGGGTTTAAAAGTATCATTTAAAAGTTGTACTATGTTTTTCTAAACTAAAATGTGATTTTACACTAAAATACTAGCCTATGTGTTTTTTCATTTAAGAGCAGAATGTCGTTAGCTTAGCAACATGCTAATGTTAAACTCCAAATACAAATGAATGAGTCAAGTGCTATATAGTTTCCATTTTGGTTATTATGCCGCCTTAGATTATAATATGCAGTATACAGCAAGGATAGCCGCTTTGTAAACACATAAGGAAATGTGTAGTGTATATTGTAAAATAACTGTATTTGCTAGGGTAATATAAAAACACACAAACAACTGTTTGCGTATATATTAATTGAAGAGCTCCACCAAATATATTAACTAACACAGTGCCGGGAAACCAAAATATACTACTTTAACCAAAAAAAAAAAGATTGGAAACACGAAGTTGTCTTGATGTGCTGAACAAAGAAAAGGCGTGATCGCTGGATTCCTTCAGTGAGTGTGATCAGCAGTATGTGATGCTTTAGGCCTGTCTGTTTGAGGGCTGCTACAGGGAGCCCCGTCTTTCTCCCCTGTGCGCTGACGCTTTGAGATCTCCCTGTGGCAAAGCCTGGGTTCATCCTCTCTCCTTCTCCAGCTCGCTCTGCCTCAGCCTATTTTCACGCCCCGAGCAGCGCTATAGCAGCATTACTGCACACTGAAGTCTCGGAGAAAAGAGTCTGTTTTCAAAAGGTTTGCAAAACAATAGAGAGGCCTGTGAGTGTTGTTTGGACTGGCTGGTTAAAATTGTGCAGAATTTTGCAAAAGGCCGAACAAAATGTTATATTTTGGGTCCGTAAATCATTTTTTTTTACCATAGACACTTTCTATAATCAACATATATTCTGTTAAATTGATGTAACCATTTGGAGATCAAAATGGGAAAAAAAAGTATTGAACCAGTTTTTTTAAACCGTTTCCTAATTTAAACATTATTTATTTGAAAAATGTTTATCGACTTAGTAAAAATCTGTTGTTTCGTGAACACCATTGAAACCATTTTGTTGTCATATGACAAAACAATGAAACAGGAAATAACGTTACAGGAAAGACATGTGTAGACCTGCACAATGGTCAGTAAGTATATACAAATGATCAGCAGATGTTTGTCAAATGGCATAACTGAAAAATATGTTTGTTTTGTGTAGAATGATATGTATATATCTAAGGATTTTAGAGAAAATGTGTCATTACTTTATGCTTGACAGTTATACCACATGACATGTTAGAGTCAGTGTTGTTATTGTCAAATAATTGAAATACTAATATTATTTGAAAACTTCCAAGAGTTTAATTTATTCATTTATTATAAAACAATTACTAAAATTGAAATAAAACAAATTAAAGGTCTAGAGATATTTCAAACATGATAATATTAAAAGTCACAAAAGTACATACAATTACTAAAACCTAAAGTAAAATTAAAACAAAAATATAACTTATATTATATATTAATAGTTAAATAATGTTAAAATAACAACGTTAAAAACAAAACACACATAGGATTCCATATTACATTTGTAAGGATATGCCACATAATAGCACTTTAAATTGATTTGTAAAACATTTTACTTCACATAATTTGAATTGCGATTTGTGTGTCATTCAGTTTTCTGTTAAAAAAATCAAGAATAATAACTGATCATCTGCATAGTGTGAAAGATTTACTACATTGTGGCACACACATTCTTGGTTTGTTGTCAGTTTGGTGTGTGCTGGTCATGCGGTGCAGTCAGTGTCGGTAGGTGGGAAGGTGGCGTGAAGCCAACGGTGCTAATCATGATTGCCCGTGAAGTGGCTCTAATCATCTGTTCAGCTGCCACGACTCTCCGGCTTGTTTGTACAAGCGTTCTGTGTACAGACAAGGTATTTGTAATCGTAACTTCTTGAGAACTGGTTAAAGCAAACATTACGGGAGGTTGCATATTAATACGAGCTTCTTCATTGTAAACAGACACTGTTTCTGAGTGATTTGGGGTTAATGGGGTTAAACCCGCTTGCCTAGTCAGAGTTTAAACAGAAAAGATGGCCGCAGTGGTTTTCGTTTGTTCAGTCCTTTTAAAATGGGTCTTGCTATTGAGAATAATTTTTGAACAGACAATATTAGTAGAAAAAGGACGTCTATTATACCTTGTGTAAATTTCACAAAATCCCACTGGCCATTCAGCATAAGATATGTCATCCTATTAATTTAATAAATCACGCTTTGCATAACATTTATGCTATGATAAAAGGTGCTCTGAATCTTTGTATTGAAAAAATATTTAAAAAATGTACAAAATAAAGTATAATAAATAAATAATATTATTTTCATATATTTAATAACTAGAATTTTGCAATATAATTTTTAAAATATATTTTATATATGTATATTTAATTTTATGAAGAAAAGCACAACCTCCCACTTTCAGTGTGGAAAGTCTCCTTGTGTTTCTCATGTGTGAATGTTACCATCTGCCATTGAACCCCTAACCTGTGAATGCAGTCAGACTGGGCCAAAGTGCTTTTAATACACGATTGTCACGCTACCTTAATCCCGTCTCCAGAAGAAGGGCCGTCGCCAGTGTCCTTGTGAGGCCATGCGCTAGACTGCTTAACCATTCCCACACACACACTGCAGTCCCGTCATGCAAAAGATGGAAATCGGCCCCACATCCACTCAAGCATGAACCAAATGTCAGCCGCAACCCAGTGAGAGAGAAGAGTACTGTTATTAATTAGTCCACTGAAGAAATGCTTCGTTTTTACCTGTATAACACACAATCCTTAAGTTCTCCTTATCGCTGTTGATCTGCTGGAGTTCTTTACAGGATACAAATTAGAGCGTAATATACTCGCTTACTTCAAAACTCAGTAATTTTGACTGGGCATATCATTTTTAAAGAACATTTTATGTACTAGCCTACACATGTTCTCTTGTAAATTTAAGGAGTCAGTTCAGTTGTAGATTTCAGTTGTCATTCTGGTTTCTAATCTAACTGTGTGTGAATGTTACCACAATTACTACAAAGCTACTACAATTTAACTCCAAACTGGACTGACAACCGTGTTCTGCTGCTGTGTGAGCTGTCTAGTCAATGGTTCAGTGCATTTGTAGCACTAGTGTGGCTGTCAAACATTTCCTGTCAAAAATGAGAGTTTTTGATTGTGTAGCTAGCTAATATGCAACGCTATCTCTCGACCAATTTGTACGTATTTTACGAGGTGGCTAATGCTTGCGAATTCGTATGACCTCACTCGTGCGATTTTTGTACCCAGTGGCGGGTAGGTTTAGGGGCAGGGTTAGGGGTAGGTCATTCGTACGAATTGGGGAACCCGTAAAATACGTACGATTTAGCAAAAGTCATACGAAGTCTTTTGAATTTGTGGGAATTAGCCACCTTGTAAAATACGTATGAATTGCCATGAGTTTGGGTTGTTGTAATATGACATAGTTTTGCTAAAAAACTTTTATTGAAGGAGGTCTGAGTCTGCGTATACACTCAATACTGTTTAAAATGTGGTGTCTGTAAGATTTCTTACAAATGTTGAAGGCTCCTATGCTAACCAAGACTGCATTTATTTGATCAAAATACAGTAAAACAGTAATATTTTGAAATATTATTACCTTTTAAAATAACTGTTTTCCATTTGAATATACTTTAAAATGTAATCAAGGTGTTCCTGTGGCTCAGTGAAAGAGCATTGCGTTAGCAGTGCAAAGGTTGTGGGTTCAATTCCCAGGGAACACATACTGAAAAAATGTATAGCCTGAATGCACTGTAAGTCGCTTTGGATAGAAGTGTCTTGGATAAAGAAATCTAATTAGCAAATTTGCTGTTCAAGAAACATTCTGAAACATTGAAAGCATCCTTGCTACATAAAAGTATTAATAATTTTTTATAATACATTCACATATTACAAAAATATATATTACTATATAACAAAAAATATTATCTATTAAGTCATTGGGGCAAGATTTTTTTCTTTCACACTGACTGCAAAGTTTCGAAAAAGTATCTGTTAATGCATTGCTACTTGCTCTATCTATCACAACACTTTGAAAAGAACAAGGGGATTGGGCGGGAGGAATCCATGGCTGACAACACGTTTCCCATGTGACACTTAACCTATAGAGCTTTTGGATTCTCTCTGATCGTTCAGTGTTTGGTACATGTTAATTAACCCTAGGGCATAGTAGAGCGTTACAGCTTTGAAGAAGAAAATATCAGAGGCATCAAGAGGTGAGATAAAAAAGGATGAGACAAAAAATATCTTTATCACAAGCAGTTGTTTTTCACGCACACTCGGCTCACTGTATTCTTGACTGGTTTGATTCGGCTCAGGAATGTGCAGTTTGAAAGCACAATGTTCATGAAGGTATGTTTCAAGGACATAGAAAGGAAAGCACAAGAGTTTGTGGTTGTACTTCACACAACCAAAAGTTGCTCCAACACACTTTGACGAGACATCCAGTGACCAATTTTAGAAACCCAATTTGCTGTATTTACATTTTACACTCCCAAAATGCATTGCTATCGTCAAACTCTCCGTCAGAGCTTTGAAGCACTCTTAAACATCCTACTTGTGTTGCTCTCAGCAATGGAAATGTGGCTCAGAATACGGTTCTTTGCCTATAGCCATCACACAAAATATGCAAGCAGTATTTGTCTGATTCTTCTTCTTTCTTGGCTGCTAGAAGACGTGGTGCTTTTCCCCCTCCTGAAAAACACAAAGCAAACTGTCTTTTTCAGAGAAGGGTGCGCAGAACTACATTACTGAAAGTCTACACATCAACAAGAGGTTGTGTGTTCAACGGATAGTTCACCTAAAAATGAAAATAGTCATCAGTTACATCCCTCGTGTTGGTCCACACCTTTATTTCTTCTATGGAACATAAAAGAAAATAGTTGGACAAAACTTTGGTTTCTAGAACTCTTCAAAATATATGTTGTATGTTGCATAAGAGAGAAAGTCATACAAGTTTAGATCAACTTGGGGGTGAGCAAATGTTGACAGAAGTTTCATTTTGGGTGAACTATCCTTCTCTTTAAATATAGCTTTAAAAGCGAAAAATTAAATATGATGAGAAGACCTTAACAACGGAAAACCTAAGCAACTGCATATCAACGTGCTAAAACTGAATGCCCTACACTATTATGAAACTCCATAGCAATGCTCTGGTAACCACCTACAGCACCCTAATATTGTAATGGAGTTTTGATTTCTTTTAGTAAATACACATCTAATGATGAACTTTAGAGAAGCACAAGCGGCAGGTTGAGTGTTTGGAGGAGAACTCTGCTTCATCCGTTATCTCTAGATGGGACGGGAGTGCTTATGAGACCACAACACACGGCGGCATCACCTGCAGGTGAAGTCTGGAGGAGGATTGATCAAAGCGCTGCCCTGGGATACACACACTGATCCTGAACCAGCACATTTCAAAATGGCTACCAGCTCTTCGTTCTCTGGAGAACCCGGAGGAAATGGAAAGAAATGAGTTTAAACACATGTTTTCCTTCTGCTCTTTTCAGAAAACTGTCAGGAGGAGACAGCAGGAAGCCTCATCTACTTGTTAAAACTCTTATGGCTGTTTCATATGACGGATGTCGGCATGAAAATACACTTTTATGATGTATGGATAAAGGTAATCACCAAAGATGTCACCAACATATTGCCTTGTCCATATAATAGACATGGAACACAAATAAGTCCGTTTAAGAGATTTGGCGTGCTAGCTTGACCCCTAAAAGTGGACAAAATTAGCCTGTAGCAGATATACACGCCCCACAAATGTATTTGACAATTAAATGCTTCACAATGAAATATAAATACCAACCATCTCTAACTAGCAATAGCTTTACTTTCCTAAACCAAGAAGTAGCTAAAATTAATTCTAGTTTGAAAATGTCTTCATTGATTTTATCCACGGTACACACTGTCAAGTGTGCTTTTCACAGGCTGTGGTGTAAACTAAAAACTGCTGGCTATTCAAAAATATTATTTTATAGTTTATGCTGGTATATGCTTATTTTGAAGCTAAGAGCCGGCATTATTTTTTTTTTAAAGTGTTCAACAGCGTAATTCCTCTTAAAAACTACATTACCCATGATTCTGCAGAGAATATCCACCAATCAGAGAATCACAAGAAGAAAATCGTGCCACGTAACTTCCACTTCAATTAAGTTTCTCTAAAGTTTTGTCAGTGTAATGTTTTTAATTTCGATCATGTCCTTCACAATGATTAAGGTAGTTATTTCCTTCATTCAAGCTGTAAAGTTTCCAGTTTTGTGTTTGTTTTTTCCCTACTTTTTTTAAATATTTCAAAGCAAAATTGGTCATGTTATGATTTACCTCACAGCTGGCTGGTTTGGTTAATAGCTTACAACTCTTTATCAAAGACTTTTTAAGAAAATTACTTCTGGAACTATGCAGTAGGCACACTTGCTTTCCCGCCTCAACTTCCTGTTTCTAGAGGAAGTATGTAAACACTGGAATGGGAAACCATTTTGTTGTGGTCTTAAATCTAATTTACCTTTCTTGCTTCATAATTAATCAACAAGGGGTAAAATATGGGAAAAACACAAGCATCACCAGTTTTGTTTTCCTGTCCCGAAGCGGTATGCACAGCTAAACTACTTTATCTGTCAGCACTGCAAATACAAACTACAACAGGGAATTTAAAAGGGATGTTAATTAACACTCTTTGTAAATAATAACATGCAGCGTGATATACCCACACAAAAGAGGACAAAAAACATACTCACAAACGCCTGAGGTTTTCTACCTCTTCTAATAAGACATAGCTTATATTCACTCCTCACCTCAACTCGCTAATGTAGTTTGTGCAAAGATGTCATTCTGTACTCTGCAGCTCATTTACTCTTATATGTAGCGCCACAAACACAGACTTTTGTTCTAAATATCAGCACCCTCAGAAATATCACAAATATAAGCCCATATCTACACTACCATTGAAATAGGTGGATTTGTAACATTATCAATGTCTTTGCTTTTGATCAATTTATTTTTCGAAACTTACTGACTTCACACTTGGTAGTGTGCTTAAATATAATTGTATATAATGTAGTATGTAATAGTTTCTATGTAATATAAATAGAAAGATAACAGTAGGCTTATAATAAAAGCTTTGTATGAATGCAATTAGTCATTTGCAGTTTCTTGAATATGAAATCTCTGGCTTATTATCTGCACTCATGTATTAGTGAATCTCATTTTGTTCTCTCTCATCTTGATCTTTTGTAACAATGCTAATGACTCCACAGATCCAAGACATGGGCATTTTAAAATTTTCATTTCGCTCTACGTACTGTGATCCCCATGTTTAATCATGGCCTACGCTAAGGTCTGTTCTTTTCTTTTTTTTTGAATATGCTAACTGTTCCACACTTTTTTGAAGGGTTAGTTTTGATGTATTGCTGGGCGATGAGAGATATAAGGTGTACTTGGAGCCTGAGGGAGCAGGTAGGATAAAAAGGCCAAGCATGCTAATAACGTTAGACAGATATCTTATGAAGGTCATTATAAACATGTTTTAAGAGGACCAGAGCTCCGTGGGCATGTGGGACGCTGGGAAATCAAGAAGAGATGCTTTGAAATTCAGACCCTAACAGCTTGGCTGATAATAATGACAGCGTGGCTGATCACCTTCATTTTGATTGTCTTTTTTATTCTTTTTATTTCTCCAATTATGAATAAGTATAAATATTTAATTCTTGTACCAGAGAAGTTGAGCGGTATCAGTTTGCTGTTGGGGGCCTGAGGAAAAGGGTGCATCTCTTACTTTAATGGAAGGTGTTTGTCAGTTCTTGGCAAATCATTGAATTTGTTAGTTTTATTTATTTATTTTGTGAGTGTGTGTGTTTTGTTTTGAGCGGATCAGTGTTTTTGAAAATCTTTTAAGTGAACAAATAATTTGTATCTCTTCTTTTGTCATTTGTGAAAGCATACTTAGATTTTGTTCTAGAGACTGATTTTGTAGGCACACAAATTAGGGATAATAAAACAAGTTTTTGCTAATCTCAATGTTTTTTGTCAGATTAAAAATGCAATTTCACCACCTATTGGCGTAACAATGTAACTAACAGAAAGTGTAACTGAATGAATCTGTAAATGAATTTGAATATATAATTTTGATGAATGGATAAAAAAAACATGTTTCAGCTAATCTCAATGTTTTTGTCAGTTGTAAAATAACACAATTTCGCCACCACCTGGCATAATGTAACTTACAGAAAGGGTCACTTGAATGAATCAGTGAATAAATCTGGATGAATAGTTTTGATGAGCTGATTCAAAAGAGCACGTTTCAGCTAATTCAGTGTTTATTTTTTGTCAGTTGTAAAAATAACGCAATAACAACGCCACCTACTGGCGTAACAATGTATCTTACAGAAAGTGTCAGTGAATGAATCTGGATGAATGAACAGATTCAAAATAATTGTGTCAGTAGGTGCGTTTCCATTACAGATTTGCGCAAAACTTTGGCAATATTTTATAATTGTCAATAAAAAAGTATTGCGAAATTACAGTATTTCCATTAACCAATGTTATGCGACTAAAGCATAATCTTTTGCCTCTCGCGATAAGTCATGGCAACGGATTTGCACAGATTTTGGCTATATTCAAAGGAGGCGTATGGATTACAGACGCAGCACGGAGAGCCACTTCAGAAATGTGTGGCGCGGCTGGAATAAACACAAGCATTGAATATAGTGGCTGCAATCAGCTTCAGTGGCCGTATCAGAGCCACACTGCACCGCAGACGTGTGCAGTGTAAATTATCAAAGCATTAATGGCAGGGAAAGCCACTTATACTCAAGAACAGCCACGTATGAAGTGTTTCTTGGAGGTTATAGTACAGTAAATGATCATATGACTTTTTACATATGCTATGTGTCCTGTAAATGCGGAAAAAACATTTCCATTGCAGTTTTGTGAAATATTCATTTTTCGAATTGCCCCAAAAAACCACCTCATGCGAGCATTAAAACGTTTTTGCAATATATGGGAGTTTTTGTGAAATTGGCGCGTTTCCATTAAGCATATTTTCAATTTGCATTTTGAAGGGTAATGGTAAAGCAGCTACTGCATTTATAGAGATAAAAATACCAAACTAAACCATAAACCAAACAAAAAAACTCAAAGGTATTTCCTTACCAAAGTTTGATTTGACAATGTGGGATCGTAATGCACCTTTTAAACATAAAAATGAAATTTTATTGAGAAATAAATAAAAGTGTCCAGTAAACGTTGAGAAAGCTTGTAGTTGCAGCCTCTTTGGCTAGTGCTCAAGTGTCACGATGCGTATTAATTCCAGTGCTGAAATGGGTATTTCTGCCAAGGCCTTGAGTCCTTTAAACTATAAAAATAAATATATGCTTACATTTCATTTCAAAGCACTCTGCAAAGGCAAGAACTTGTCATGTAAAGAACTTAACTCTAGGATAGGAAGCAGATCATTAAAAGCAGGGGGGAAATTAAAACAGGATCTTAAAGCATGAGGATACACTCGCCGTTGGCTACTCTGCTCTTCAAAAAAAAAAAAAAACTCCTTAGACCTCTGCTCTCCTTTTCTATTTGAGTACTTCTCAGTGGCTCAACGCTGGGCTCCGTGCAGTGGAGTTTTGTTTTGAATAATCAATCAAAAAGAGCTCTGCGACAGCATCGTGTGCTTTCATGCACAAGCGAAGCACAGATGAATGAGGAACGCTGCATTTCGCTACGACGTTTCACCATCTGTCCATCTCCTCTGAAGTCCTCATGGCATCAAACTGCCATGTTTGGGACCAATTATACATAAAAATGCAAATACTTCAGGGAGCTGCCCAAAGCCGCTGTAAAGTATGTAGTGGTAATTACCTGATGTGTAGTCGTAGAGTTAGCATCCCTTCGAGTGTGGAGAGACATTTGACAGGTTTGGCCCAAGAAAGGGTGGTAGTCCGTTAACACACGTTCTCTCATGGATAATAGAACAAAGTGTTCATTTTAATTATGAACAAAATGACTGTAAGATGACGGCCGTCACTCATGCTTGGGCCTTCCCTATGCATATGCAAAATACAAGCGCCTTTTGGTCTTCAAACCTCCATCTTTGTGTCTCGAGGCACAACGGACTATTAGGTATCTAAAAGACGCTTTATGCGACACATTGGTTTGACCGATGTCTTGGCCTGTCTCTTTGTTTTTTTAGACATATTTTAAGCCACTAATCACTGTCAAAGACATCAAGGCATTCATGAATTTATCATAAATAATTCTGTGCAAAATAAATAAATAAATACAATGTAGGACACTGTAATGCCGTTATACAATTGTTAATGCTGTTTACTTCTACTATTTATTTTTGCAGTGACTTTTAATTCAAAACAAACCAGAGATATTTTTACTTCCAAAACAACACCTTTAGGGTTTGTTGTTTAAGTGCGTGTCACTTGCACAACAACACTATTTCAAGTCACCTCAAATAATGCAGCACAGCGAGCATCACAGCTACTTTTGAAGATGGGTTGTGTTTTTAGATAGGAAACTAAACAGAATAATGATAAATAAATATATTGGTTAACGCATTGTAATGCGATTATGTGCACACGGAAACGTACAGTAATTACAGAGCCGTCAATCGCAGTAGTTGGTGGTTGATCCTTCATTACTTTGAGAGCAAATGTTGGGTTTAGTCAGAAGTTTCGTTTTTTTTCTCTCTCTCAAGTTTTTTTTGTACCGACTGTATTTACAGCCTTTTTGAAGTTAGCAGAGGTGTAGCAAAAAAAAAAAAATGTTTTTTCATCAGGGATGGGTTTCATTCTCCACAGACAGTCAGGCCGAATAAATCCGTACACTTTTGAATTGAAAATGTCTGATATGAAAGTTTCACTTTGAAATTATGTAAAAAGCCTCCTGATACATGCCAGCTGGGAGTACCTGCTACACGTTCTTTAGTTCCTGTATCCCCTTTTTCTCATTAATGAGATGTCTCAGGATATGGTTGGTCGGCCTAAAATGCCTTTGGTAGAGTTCTGCGGGGACAAAAAACTGGGAAGTCAACTTCTATCCCTGGTGCCAAACAAGTCGTTCACCCTCCTGCAGTCACGGGTCCCTTGTCAAATCGATTTGGCTGATAGCTTTTATCAATGTTGACCACTTTGGCTTGTGTATCTTAAGAGATCCGCCTTTGGGGGTGAATCTTGTCCCAGTTCTTTGTTGGCAGGGGTCAATATGTGGGCCACCACTGTATCCTGAGATTAAACTAAAAGTGGTATGCTCTGAAGGTATGTGTTCTTGCAGTATAAATCTGAACCTCTAGAGGTGGGAACCTTTCTTGATTAACCTGCTAATAAGATGATTAAAATGTTTCATTCTAGATACAGAAGGCCATTGTATACTGTAAGTGAATGATTTATACACAATAAATAAATATAATTTAATCATATGATTTACAGTGTCAGAATACATTTAATAGTACAATTCTATTTTTAGATTTTCAGAAGAAAATGTGAGCCATGCGTGTTTGCTATATGCAGTTGCTAGTGTGTTCTTGGTGGTAGGGTTTTTTAGGTTATTGCTAGGTGACTGCTGCATGGGGTGTTCTGGATAGTTGCTAGGTATGTTGGGTGTTATGCAAACAGTAAAGGGTGAGTCAAGTACATTTTTCAAACAACAACAGAACACTGAATATAGTGCAACATCTTAAATATAAGTGTATTCTGTCTTACTGCTCTGGCAGATTTGGTCATTTAAAATCTAAAAGGTCTGAAAAATACTGGAAAATGTATTTAATTAAAACTCATTAAGAAATCGTTTTTTTGCAGTGGGATTTCACAGGCAATTCTGGATTGTATTTAGCATAATTATAATATCTACCATGCTTTTTTGTACCAAAATTGTCATGAGCTATATAGTACATTAACTGCACCACTTTGAGAGGGTCAGTGTTAAAATACAGCCTAAACATTTTATAATGTGAATAAATGTATGCAGTCTTCTCCCACCCAGCACCAGACGTCATTTTGATGTTGTTTTTCTGGGCTAAATTAAGTCAGCCCGTCATGGCCTTCATTTAGCCCAAAAATAGACATTGAAAATTTGGTTTTGTTTGGTCTGTCTGATTTGGTCCAAATTTAGCCCAAGATGCTATCTGTTTTGGATCACATATAACCCTATTTAGCCATGCACATAATTGTAACAAGCGAATAAATAGATTGTAGAAATAGTTTAAAGTTACGTTTGTGTCACTTCACAACCAGCACATCCCAGCAGATGTTACGAAAAGTGGGTCATAGTTAAGGAAAGTTCATCCACTCAGCGAGGGTCATTCATTTACTATCTTTTCAACACACAAAACACAGTGTTTGGCTCGTTTACTCTCTGCCTGCTTTGTTTCACACCCTTCCCAACAGTATTCACTGACAAGGCCTCCTGGTACCTCCATTCGCCGTGGTAAATGGATACCCATTTATAATTCATAGGGCTGCTGGTCCCCAAGTTAATTTTGCCCGGGGCTCTGTTTATTTCTGCTTTGTACTTTGTTTAAAGTCAGTTGTTGACAACTCTTGAGCATGTCAAACTATCACCGCTAATAATTGCTTAAGGAGATGGAACTTTCGCAAATGTTGGTTCCAGCACAAAAATACATTCTCCTCAGCCCATTGCGAACTCTCTCTGATGAATTTTTGATTCTGTTCCTTCTTATTCTTAACAAAGATTCCTCTGTAATTCAAAGCAATAGCTCTGAGTGAAAGAATAAAAAAGAATAATGTAGCACTATCCTCAGAACTCGGCTCCTTTTTAATGTGCGGTGGGAAATTTGTCAAGCGTGGCTCTTTTCACTGCATCTCTTTCTCTCATTCTCTCTCTCTCTCTCTCTCTCCTTTTTGTTATTGACCAAAGAGATGAGGTAGGTGGATCAAATATGCAGTTGCGCTGTTGTATGAACGCAGCAGCCTACGGCAGTACCTATTTCTGTGGGTCAATGTCGCTTCTCTTCTGATCGCGACAGTCGCTGCGCACCCCAGTCGCTTGATTAGTCCCAATTAGACAGCCTGTCACTTTCCCCCGGTGCGCGGGACCAGGGACCCACCCCGTCCTCGACGCTTCCCGTCTGAATCGGACGTGCGCTGCTCTGATTGCTGTAGGCTTGAGGGATTATTTTGAATGCAAGGAGAAAACAAAAGAAGCAAGAAGAAACGCAAAGACTTGACAATATGATCTCGCATACTTCGAGACGGCTGTGAAAAGAGCGTATCATTTCTCTCCGTGAAAATCTCCTCAGGGTTCATCCTTCCTCCCACAAACAGTGCCTTCCACGTCACCTTGTCTCCCTGAGCGCTCGAAATAAAGCGGAAGCGCTTGGCGCGATGTCGTTCGGCAAAACTATAATTGTTTAGGAAGGCTGAGCTCGTGATAGGTATGAATGAATTGATCACGTCGTCTAATTTATAATCATTAGACCACTTTTAATACTTATCAGATTGTTGACATTAAGAACGGGCGAAATAGGCCACCTTGAAAAGCGCGGAAACAAGAGCCACGGTGACGATGTTGTCAACACATGTTTACTCAATAAGGGAGGAGTTTGTTTAGCTTTTTGTCATTGTTTTATTTTCATATCTACTTATCTTAGTTCTTTTATATACCTGTGTTGACTTTAAAATGAAGTTTTCGGCTAGCTGTTTTTACTTCTCTCGCTCGCTCAGAATAGCGGACTCAAAGCACAGTGTTTTCTGTGACTAGCTGAGGTTAGCTTTTATGTTGCTATCTGCAGGGGAGCAAACAGTAGCGAGAGCAGAAACAAGTCATGAGTCTTTATATTTAATTCTATTAAATATTCATGAGGATTTCAGTGAGTGTGATATGTCAAAGGGTGTTTGTCTATTAGCATGAGGAGGCAAATATATAAAACAACATGAAGTTTGGGAGTTTCAAGTGAATGCACAGCATAGCAAACCTACTAAATATGTGGTCCTTTAAAAGTGTGTTTTGTTGGAGAAAACAGGTCCGCAGAGAAGACTAAAAACCTGTCCGCATTAATCGATTCTCTATAATCAGAAATTTCGTATGTGAAGATGTTCAGTTTAGTTTCTACTAAAGGCAGCCTCCGCGTAGCTGCAGTATTTTCTTGAGGGAATCTCTGTCAGGCCTTTCATGGCAGGAAAGGCTGCCCCGTGTGCCCCCGTCTCAACCGCTCTGGGGAATAGTCACGCATGGACAGGACGGTGGGTTTTTGGTGCTAATAATTGCCATCTCCGCCAAACTCGCGAAAAAAAAAAAACCTCACTGAACCTAATTCATACCTTGGAGGCAAAACAACATACTCCTTAGAGACAGAATTGTCGTACCCTTCTTCATGCACTTCGTTATTTAGGGAGGCCCGAGATGTGAAAACACGGTTTACCTAATTTTAAGATTATTAATTCTGCTGTGGGTTATCAAAAGTTATCAGGAGGTATAAATCCTTATATTTATGTTAATATTATAGTAAAGATAAAACTGCAACATCAAGAAAATACACATATATGCAGTGCTGGTAGTAACTGATTCCACATAATCTGGATACCGTAATCATATTCCAAAAATTAAGTACTTTTAATTAGAGTACAATACATTTTAAAATAAAGTTAGCCTACTTTTTATGGATTATATGATTACATATTATTTACACAATGAACAGTAAACTATTCATAATTTATAGATATTTTTCTAATGCTTCATGTATTAAATTTTCCTCTCTAAAAATACTATTGTAGAGTAAAAAAAAAAATATGTAAACCATGCTGCTGAATTTAAGGGGGGAGGGGGCATCTCTTAAGCAATTAGAATAATGAATTATGCATGTCACTAAACACTGGTGATGTATAGCTGTAAAACATGTTATCATCATATTTAGTGAACTTTAGTTACTGTTGATTATGAAAGTCTGGACAAAAATATTTCAAACCTGAAAGACTTTGGGTGTGTAATTTTGTTTTTATGTTTAGTAATGTCTGTTCATATAATACAATGTAGTGTTTAATGCATTTTATGATGCTGAAATAAAAAATACATAAAAAAGTAATATATTTTCTCTCTGTGATTATATCAATATGGTACATTTAAAACAATAGATTTTTCAAAAAACAAAAAAATCTAAAAGTAAGCATATAACATCTTAAACATCATATAATCTGTAATCAGTAACAGGCAACGATATGTAAGTAATCTACCCAGCTCTGCATATATATACTTAAATGGCTTGGTTATATACAGGCTTCCAACACGTTTTGTGTGTGTTAAATACAAATAAGAAATATGTATTTTTAATTTTTAATATACTTTTACAAATGTTTTTCAGCTTAGAAATGTTGACAGAACCTGCTGGAAGAATTATTATCCATTTAGCTGGAGGAAGCACAAACACAAACATCCTATTAGACTGTGAATTACTGGCTATGTTAATGTATGTAAGTGAAACATCACACTGTTTCCAATTAATATGTCATGCTGAGCGCGCTCCCTTCTGCAGTCGCTGGTGCTATTAGTGGATTAATACCCGCGCTCTATACCATCACAATCATCTAGACACGGGTTAATTAAACATTTACATACAAACACTCAGCAATCTTTTGTCCTCTTTAATTTATACCATCTATATGCTTTATTCAAAACAAAAGGGGCATGTGTTTGTCTCAAACATACTAATTGGCACCATGCTGACTCGCTGAGGTGTATTGTGGAGAGGATGAGGAGGGCAGCTTGATTCACACCCTGTTGTTTACAAGCACAGGACAAGATAACTAAGGCCAAAAACATACATTACGCAAGTACGCAAACACAAATGCATTGGCCAGTGCGCTTGCTTCTCTGTAGCAGTAGCAAACCTCTGGAGAAGGGGGGGTGCCTTCAAATATCATTAAATCAGTCTTGTTTAGGTAGCTACCTAAACGGGTGCATTTTCATTTCCTGTACAACAATGTAATTTGCTGCTTAAGTAGCATAGTAGGATGCATCGTTAGAGTAATTAACTAGCTGGTCGTGGTGTTAACTAGCAGTGACGTGGTCTCGCCTCCATCGTTTGAACCACATTAAAGCATGTTGTTATAACAATGTGACACGCAGGAGGTGTAGAAATTCCTCCAGCTAATTACTCGATTCAAGATCACAATCAAAATTACTTCATGTATTTAAATAAAAAATATAGAATGTACTGCATGTTAGCTTGCTTATTGTGCCTAAGAGTATTATCTATGGAAGTCCATGTCATAATAACAAGGAACTTTGCTTCAAACCACAGGTTAAAAGCTGAAGTTCCAACCATACAGTGCTCAGCATAAATGAGTACACCCCCTTTGAAAAGTAACATTTTAAACAATATCTCAATGAACACAAAAACATTTTCCAAAATCTTGACAAGACTAAGTTTTATATAACATCTGTTTAACTTATAACATGAAAGTAAGGTTAATAATACCTTAGAGAACTTAGAGAACAAAATGATTCAGTTTTACTCAAATTAGGGTGATGCAAAAATGAGTACACCCCACTGAAAGTCTCTGGAACAAAGCTAAATTTTAGACAATAAATGTATAATTTAACAAGAAATAATTTATTTACACAAGAAAGGTGAAGGCTACAAGAAGATCAGCAAAACTTTACTTATCAGTCAGAATACTGTAGCAAAAGTGGTACAAACATTTAAAAAAGATGGAACTGCAACCATCTCATGGAGACGTCCAGGTCGTCCACGGAAGTTAACACCTCGTCAGGAGCGTCTTCTGATGAGAAGGGTTGAAGAAAATCGACATGCAAGTTCACTGCAGTTATCTAAAGAATTAGAAAGCCAAACTGGGGTGACTATTTCCCGTGACACAATACGGCGTACACTGCAGAGGAATGGCATGCATGGGTGCCATCCACGAAAGAAGCCTCTCCTAAAGCCCAGGCACAAAAAAGCCCGTCTAGAGTTTGCCAGGGCCCATGCTGACAAAGATGAAGACTACTGGGACTCTATACTCTGGAGTGATGAGACCAAGATAAATGTTTTTGGAACTGATGGCTTCAAAACTATATGGCGTCACAAAGGTGAGGAATACAAAGAAAAATGCATGGTGCCTACAGTGAAACATGGTGGTGGCAGTGTCCTTATGTGGGGCTGCATGAGTGCTGCTGGTGTCGGGGAGCTGCATTTCATTGATGGCATCATGAATTCACAAATGTACTGCTCTATACTGAAAGAGAAGATGCTACCATCACTCCGTGCCCTTGGTCGTCCTGCACTTTTCCATCATGACAATGATCCCAAACACACATCTAAGGCCACTGTTGGATTTCTGAAGAAGAACAGGGTGAAAGTGATTCAGTGGCCAAGTATGTCTCCTGATCTGAACCCAATCGAACACCTATGGAGAATTCTGAAGAGACAAGTTGAGCATCACTCTCCATCCAGCATCCAATCTCTAAAAGAGGTCATTCTTGAAGAATGGAAAAAGATAGATCTGGCAAAATGTCGCCAACTTGTACATTCCATGCCTAGAAGACTTGGTGCTGTCATTAAAAATCATGGAGGCCATACAAAGTACTAGATTTTGTCGTTTTTGTTGTGGGGTGTACTCATTTTTGCATCACCCTAATTTGAGTAAAACTGAAAATGTTGTTCTCTAAGTTATATTATTAACCTTACTTTCATGTTATAATTTAAACAGATGTTATATTAAACTTAGTCTTGTCAACATTTTGGAAATGGTTTTTGTGTTCATTGAGATATTGTTTAAAATTTTACTTTTCAAAGGGTTTGTACTCATTCACTGTACATGTTTGCGAAGCTGTTTGCGAATGTTCGTTGGAACTATGGTTTCAGGAAATGCAGAATCATTGAACTGTTATTAACAACGGAACATGTGACCATAGTTACCTAAGAGTGCTTTTGGGAAACGCACCATAATTTAGACTTTTTTCTCGTAATTATGACTCAGTATTTTTCTCCCCACACTCTGTTATTTACAAGTGCAGGACAAGATAACTAAGGCCTAAACTATACTTCAGGTATGCAAACATTGACCTTTGCAAATGAGACCCTTTTAATGTCGTACATAATTTTATGTAATAACAAAAAACATAATTTTTAACATTAATTTTGACATTTTATCTTATAATTGTGATTTACCAAAGCGCTATTTTTTCTTTTTTTGGGTGGAAGTGGGCTTTCATACTTTGCAGACCAAAAATGTAAAAACTATATATTGCTATAAATAACCTGATGGCATGATTTTTGGTGATTGAGCCATGATGCTGACTGAGATATTTTGAGATGAATGCTGTGTGCTTCCTGCCATTTCACATTGCTCTTTTTTTTTCTTTTCTTTTTCTCACACCAAACCAGCATTCACATGAGACAAGCAGAGCGACAGGCTGATGCTTGACTCAAGCTAGCACTTCTAAATTAAATCTCCTTTTTTTCTTTCTATGCCAAATGCCTCAGAGTATACGGGTGGAAAAGGAATTACGTTTATTGTTTTCCTATATTTCCTCAGTCTACTGAGAGTGGAGGAGTGGGGTTATGGCCATTGGCAAAGACAGAAAAATCTTTCATCTTTTTTCTCCACTGACTCTCAAATTCTGATGTGGAAATGAAATTCTGATCAAACATGGCATAAAACAATCACATGGAGAGTTAAATGTGATGTGATGATTATGTGTATGGTTTCATATAGGAGCACATCAGATAAATAGTCTGATAAATTGTTACGGTAAACTTGTTTTGCTGTTCATATACGTCCACAAAGGGGACATACAAGACAATGCAAAAAAAAGGGTTCGTAAGGTGTTGTATTTAAATTTTTTGGACTGTACTAAAGTAGAAAATGGCATATTTTGTTTGCAGATAGTTAGAAAACGTCTCAGGTTACGTATGTAACCATGGTTCCCAGTGGGGAACGAGACACTGCGTCTAGGGGCCACTATGGGGAACGCCTCCAGCGTGACTCGTGCCTGAAGAAACATATGAAAAACACCATCCGTTGGCGGCGACAGCCCAGCGTCACTACCGGGCGCGACCACAATATAAGGGCGGCGGGCGAATACATCATCCGCTTCTTCGTCTGAAGCTTGCGTCCGAAGCATGGCCCCAAAGCCTGGGGGCGCGGTGTCTCGTTCCCCACTCGGGAACCATGGTTATCATCGTAACCTGAGGCGTTCCCTTCATGGGAACTTCGAACTCGTCCCTAGGGGCCACTATGAGAAC
Organism: Gymnocypris eckloni scoliostomus; assembly: GCA_027564155.1. Lineage (NCBI taxonomy): Eukaryota > Metazoa > Chordata > Actinopteri > Cypriniformes > Cyprinidae > Gymnocypris > Gymnocypris eckloni. Next base: position 6,178,526 of record CM050415.1, on the reverse strand, counting down.
GTTATACCCACGCCACCATGCTGAGGGGAATGCAAGCCAAATTCCCGCAGGAGGCGAGCACAAGTTAACTCTACCATTTGGCTCAGGGAGTTGCCCTGTTTGGACGGTTGATGCTGTCAGTGACATTATCCTCCTTTGGCCAAAAAACCCAGGCTGCATACCTGAAGTACTTACCTGCTAGGTGCCGGCATTACGGACCCAAGGTAGAGCTCACAGGTTTGGAATCATTCTTATACAGAAAGATTCCTTTAAGGGGATAGGGCCAAGTACCTAGTGGTAGCCACTAGGTCCTGGCCTCACTAGGGGCTACCGCTTGCTCTACATGAGCTTGCTGAGGAGCTGTCTCAACAGACCCCTTGGTAGCATTACCCTTTTTAAACCAAAATATTTGGTTACATGGAGTGGGGCCCAAGGCACAAACCGGGGCTTGACCAACTCAAATAAGGGCCGCGAAGCTGCTGGCGTAACCCTACCCTAAGGGTTTTAGAAAGAAAGCAGATGTGCTAACTTACCACTGGGTGGATTTTAGAAAAATGCCCAAAGTCTAGCGTGTGCATTTACCATAGCATGGATTTTAGAAAGAGCATGAGAACATTGATGTGCGATCTTACCACTAAGTGGATTTTAGAAAGTGCCCATTGCTTTGGCGTGTGCACTTATATATATTTATTTTTACGTTCTATGTGAGAACTAGATGCTCAGAAGGGAGCTGTATGCTCATAGATGACCCTCTAAGATGAGGGGAGCAATGCTAGCTCGACCCACCAGGCGGCGATCTACCCGAACTCTGGAGTGGAGAAACTTCCGATTCTCAACAGGAGGCGGCATGCTCATGGGTGACCCTCTATGGCGAGGGAGCAATGCTAGCTCGACCAGCAAGGCAAGCGAACTACCACAGAGCTTTGAGGCGGAAAACTCATTCCTCAGAATGAGCTCAGGCGCTCGAAGGGGCGGCATGCTCATAGGTGACCCTCTAAGTGAGGGGAGCAACGCCAGCTCTCTACCAATAGCGAGCTCTGGAGGCGGAGAACTCATTTGAGAGGGAACTCAACACTCAGGAGTGGAGCCCAAGGCACAAGCCGGGGCCTGACCAACTCAAATAAGGGCACGAAGTTGCGGCAGTAACCCTACCCTCACGGGATTTTTAGAAAGAAAGCAGAACATTCGATGTGCTAACTTACCACTGGGTGGATTTTAGAAAAGTGCCCAAAGTCTAGCGTGTGCACTTACTAGAGCTAGGCGGTATGACCAAAAATTTATATCACGGTATTTTTCTAAATTATACGGTTTCACGGTATATGTGTATTTTTTTCATGCATGACCGGTGTTAACCACATTTTCTACTGACTGAAGAAAACTGCAGTAGATTGACTTATAATGCCATATTTTAGTGTCATGATGAGTGAATATTGTAGAAAAGGTCCACACTAAATACAGGGGTTAAAGCAAAAAAAAATATTTTGACTGAAAATATTTCCTCGGCCAAACCCATTCCACAGCCATACGGCTACAGTCACACCACACAGTTTAAAAGCGGTGCTTTTCTTCTTGTAATTAGGAGCGCTTGTCCTCCTAATTAAAAACATTTAGGAGTACCTTCTGATCAATAAAAAAAAATTCTGATAAAAAAATTTGCCTTCCGAGTACGAGGTGACGTTTGACTCCTTAAATTGACTTACAGGGGTATTTTATTTTTACCTTTGCAATGGCATAATTTTCATCTACTTCAAATTCAAAAATGTATGTTTATAAGCTTTTTAAAATGTATATTTAAAACAATATAATAAGTACAATACGACAAATAAGTTACCAATCATGAAATTAGTACTAATAAAAAAATAATTTGTATAATTTGGCACAGAAGAACACAAAAGTGGCTTGAACTTACATTTTCAGATGTTTAATGAGGCTCAGAGGTAGCATGAGTGCAATTACATTCATAGATTCATGTGGACATTAATGTTTTACATATAAATCTGCTTTTAGTGATGCACAACGGCTCAGCTGTTACTTTATTTTGAACTATTTTCGTTGATGAAATAGAACAAAATCATGCAGTACTTGTTTATTGATCTTTTGTATTAATCAATATATCACATTTGCAAACTCCCCTTATAATTATTAAAAGCTGTCACTCTCCTGATCGCGATCTGTGGGTGAGTGAGCTCAAGAATCAAAAGCACGTGCAAATGTGATGCATTCTGTCGGAACCTGTGGGAATGAGTATAATTATTATTTTGTTTGGGATGATTTTGGTGTTCCAGAACAACAACAGTGTGCTACATGTTTCTTTTCCCTCAGTAATCCCTGATAACGTTTAAATGGAGTGAACATAGAGCAGTTTCTCCGGAATGTAAAACCGGAGTGGATCCAGGCGGAGTGATTACAGAATGATCACATCCCCTCAGCAGACTGAATACACCTCGTCTTTCCTTCATTTAAGACCTATTCAAGCTAAAATCAAGACATGTATAGCACTATTTGAGAAATGTAAGCGTATTTACGGTCTTAAAGTTATGAAAAAGTGAATTTAAGAAGGCGGGAACCCTGCAATTGGCGTGAATCCGTCGTATCGACGGAGAACTGTTGTGTGTGAGAGCCGCGGGAGCTGATGCAGCGGATGGTGGATATTTGTGGCGGTCAATGTGGATATTGTGGATGACTTCTTCTCTCTCATCACATTCTACTAGTGCTTCAGTTTGAACTTTCACGCTTAGTAACACATACAGCTGTATCCTCGCCAAAATGCAATAGTGAAAGAGACCCTCTCTAACAGTGTCGCGTTTCAAGCGTTATTTAAATGACACCGGTATTGCGGTATTTTAAAAATTCATATCGTAAGAAAAATAAACACCGGTATTCGGTATGAACCGGTATACCGCCCAGCTCTAGCATACCATAGCATGGATTTTAGAAAGAGCAGAACACTTGATGTGCGATCTTACCACTAAGTGGATTTTAGAAAAGTGCCCAGAGTTTAAGCGTGTGCACTTATATAATGGTATTACGTTCCACTTGGAGCGAAGAAGTACTCATCCCTTGGGTGAGAGTCTCAGGCGGCTCAGAGAGGGCGGCATGCTCATAGATGACCCTCTACAGTGAGGGGAGCAGTGCTAGCTCTACCGATGAGGAGCTCTGGAGGCGGAGAACTCAGTCTTCCAGTGCAGGGAGCTCGGATGCCCAGAAAGGAGGCGGCATGCTCATAGGTGACCCTCTATGGTGAGGGGAGCTATGCTAGCTCAACCAACTAGGAGAGCAACCTCTCACAGAGCTCTGGAGGCGGAGAACTCATTCCTTAGAAGGGAGGAATTTTAGGTGCTCAGAAGGGGCGGCATGCTCATAGGTGACCCTCTAAGTGGGGGAGCAGTGCTAGCTCTACCAATGAGGAGCTCTAAGGCGGAGAACCCATCCCTCAGAGTGAGGGACTCAGGCAGCCCAGAAGGAGCGGCATGCTCATAAGTGACCCTCTATGGTGAGGGGCCATGCTAGCTCGACCAATACGGAGAGGCGACCTATCACAGAGCTCTGGAGGCGGAGAACTCATTCGTCAGAATGAGAGGGGACTCAGGCAGCTCAGAAGGGGCGGCCTGCTCATAGATGACCCTCTAGATGAGGGAGCAAAGCTAGCTCGACCAGCACGAGCTCTGGAGGCGGAGAACTCATTCCTCAGAATGAGAGGAAACTCAGGCAGCTCAGGGGAGGCGGTATGCTCATAGATGACCCTCTAGGTGAGGGAGCAAAGTTAGCTCTACCGACAGCAAGCTCTGAAGGCGGAGAACTCATTCCTCAGAATGAGAGGAACTCAGGCGCCCATAAGGGGCGGCATGCTCATAAGTGACCCTCTATGGTGAGGGGAGCCATGCTAGCTCGACCAATCGGAGGCGACCTATCACAGAGCTCTGGAGGCGGAGAACTCATTCGTCAGAATGAGAGGGGACTCAGGCAGCTCAGAAGGGGCGGCCTGCTCATAGATGACCCTCTAGATGAGGGGGAGCTAGCTCGACCAACGACCAGCACGAGCTCTGGAGGCGGAGAACTCATTCCTCAGAATGAGAGGAAACTCAGGCAGCTCAGGCGGGAGCGGTATGCTCATAGATGACCCTCTAGGTGAGGGGAGCAAAGTTAGCTCTACCGACAGCAAGCTCTGAAGGGCAGAGAACTCATTCCTCAGAATGAGAGGAACTCAGGCGCCCATAAGGGAGGCGGCATGCTCATAAGTGACCCTCTGTGTGAGGGGAGCAATGCTAGCTCGACCAACAAGGAGGCGAACTATCACAGAGCTCTAGGAGGCGGAGAAACTCAGACACTCAGAGTGAGAGGAAACTCAGGCGCTCAGAAGGGCAGTATGCTCATAAATGACCCTCTAGGTGAGGAGCAATGCTAGCTCTTACCGACCGCGAGCTCTGGAGGCGGAGGACTCCTTCCTCAGATGAGGAGGAAACTTAGGCGCTCAGAAAGGGCGGCATGCTCCTAGTTAACCCTCCATAGTGAGGGAGCAAGGCTAGCTCGATCAATCAGGAGAGCAATCTATCACAGAGCTCTGGGAGGCGGATAACTCATTCCTCAGAAATGAGAGGGAACTCAGGCGCTCGAAGGGGCGGCATGCTCATAAATGACCATCTAGGTGAAAGAAGCAACGCTAGCTCTACCAACAGCGAGCTCTGGAGGCGGAGAACTCATTCCTCAGATGAGAGGAAACTTGGGCGCTCAGAAGGGAGCGGCATGCTCATAGGTGACCCTCTAAGGTGAGGGAGCAAGGCTAGCTCGACCAACAGGAGGCGACCAATCGCAGAGCTCTGGGAGGCGGAGAACACATTCTTCAGAATAAGAGGAGAACTCAAATGCTCAGAAGGGAGGCGGCACGCTCATAGGTGACCCTCTGGTTGAGGGGAGCAATGCTAGCTCGACCAACAACGAGCTCTGGCGGTGGAGACTTAGGCGCTCAGAAGGGGCGGCATGCTCATAGGTGACCCTCTATGGTGAGGGAGCAATGCTAGCTCAACCCACAGGAGCGCTACTAGCCTGGATCTAGTATCGGCAGTGATGTAATCACTGCGATAGCCGATAGCCTTTAGAAATGGATCGTACTCATCCATTGGTTGCAGGGGAATTAGAGAGGATCAAGAGGGCCGATGCCCCTAAGGGAAAGGAGTAGATGTCTTACTCTGGTCCGGACGAAAGTGTCATATAGGACGCTTCATCCGGAACACCTCCTCAGGTTTGCCTCTCTCTGACCCATGCCTCTCTTTAGCCCTACCGCAGGCGGGGGAGGGCATGAGTCGCGAGACTAGCCTTCTGAGCCCATCTCTGATCCCCAGACCGAGATGGGCTAGGACCCCTGGTTGTTCGGGCTCATACCTGGACTTTATAGAAAGCCGTATCCAGGTCTTTCAGCAGATCAGTCTGGTGCGCCTGAAGCACCGCCATAGTGTGCAACGAAGCGACGATCTGACCTGCTGCTGCATATGCCCTGCCATTTAAGCAAGATTCAGGGGCTTAGATGGCAAGGAGAGGGAGCCTTGAGAGAGGATGTCTCGCCCACAGCGAGATAAGCTGGCTATCATCTCTTGCACAGGGGCATCCCCTCATAGCCATTTTCACGCACCTCAATGTCAGCATAACTAGTATGCTGAAACCTATGAATCTGAGAAAAATAGCTTTTCCACTCCTTCTCAACCTCCACATCGAGATTTATGAAGAAAGGAAGGCTCGCTCGAGCTGGGGATTTATGGCCAGAAAGATTTATTTTTATGATCCATAACCTCCAAAAACTCATTCATATGCAGTGCAGGAGGATTGAGAGGGTTCAGTCTCAACTTCCTCACCCTCAAACATCTCCTGCTCTTCCTGGGCATAACCCAGCAGAGCACTAACCGCTGAATCTGATGATGTCAGAAAGATCGCATCATCACAATCCAGCAGCTCACTCTCGTTCTCGGCCGGCCTTGCCGAAAAGGCGGTCCTTCTCTAACTCATCGGCCATATCCAACTGCGAACCCCGCGATTTCAATCGCCTCCGTGCCTCGGCAGCGGTGGGTATCGAATCGCGGGAAGCAGGCGGCTGCCCCTCTTTCCTCGAAAGAGGGACAGGCGAGCGAACTTTCTCACAGTGCGCAGATTGCCCCTCAAAGACATCGGCGTGCGTGCTCTTCGCCCAAACAAAAGACACAACGATCGTGTGTGTCATCGGGTGTCAAATAACGAGGACACGGATCCACACACAATCTCAAACGCCTTGCTAGTGCTCGCCATGATAAATAAAGGAAAACTGTATTCCTACCAGAATGCACGTTTCTTCAAACAGACCAGTCAGTGAAGGCGAAAAAGCTGATGATGTATTAGCCCGGCCGTCCTTATATTGTGGTCGCGCGGTAGTGGCGTCATGGGCTGTCGCCCGACCAACGGATGGTGTTTTTCATATGTTTCTTCAGGCACGAGTCACGCTGGAGGCGTTCCCATAGTGGCCCCTAGGGGCGCGGTTCGAAGTTCCCATGAAGGGGAACAAGATAAGTTCACACTTGTTCCTCCAAAAATCAATGGCACAGACAGTTATTCTACTTTGAAATTTGTGTTCTGTGTCGGAATGTCTGTTTTTGTTTTGGTCGGTTTGGCCTGCCCACTGCCAGTATACCCAATAGAATTTCAACACCTCGGGTTGCCAGTTCCAGCCATGGAAGTGAGCAAATGACCGGAGTGCATTTCCCAAAAGCAACTATGGTTGCAAGTTCTGTCTTTACCAATAGAGTTTAATGGAACTTGCAAACATAGTTAGCTAATGATCCTTTTGAGAAACACACCCCTGGTCAGAGATCACAAACTCTACCTCGTCTAGAAATCCTCGTCATCCACCTAAAAAGCTCTATGACCAGATGAATATTAAAGGGTTAGTTGACCAAAAAAAATGAAATTCTGTCGTTAATTACTCACCCTTATGTCATTCCAAATGCATTAGACCTTATGGTGGGTTTGTTTAGGGGTGGGGATAGGTTGGTCATTCGTACAAATTCATACAAATCGGCAACTCGCAAAATATATATGAATTTGTAGGAGTGAGGTCGAGCAATTTGCAATTAGCCACCTCGTAAAAATATGCAATTGCCATGAGATCGGGCTGGTAAAACAATCCATGTGACATCAGAGGTTCAACCGTAATTTTATAAAGCTACGAGAATACTGTTTGTGTACAAAGAAAACAATAATAACAACAATAAACAACAATTATTCTCCCCGAGTTACAGAGAGTACCCCAGAATGTAATCAACGAAATGAGCATTGTTTGCCTTCAGCATGCTGGCGCTGTCTACCGAACGTAAACAGCGCTCATTAAGTTGATTACGTTCTGGGGTACTCTCCAAAATGGCGGAAGATGGTAACTCGGGGAGAAGAATTGCTGAATAAAATATGTTATTGTTTTATTTGCTCACAAAAAGTACATACTGCACCTTTAAAGGGGTCATCGGATGCAAAATTCACTTTTACAAGTTGTTTGAACTGAAATGTGTATTGGCAGCGTGTGTACACAACCACCCTATAATGATAAAAATCCACTCAGTGTTTTTATTTATTTCTATTTTTTATCCCCATTAATCATAACCCCTTTCTCAGATCAATATAATCACAGATTATTGTATCTGTGACATCACATAGGCCTAGGCCGCTCCCACAAATGTTGATTGACACTGGCGTTCTATCACAAAATACAAACTACAGAGTACAACATTCAAACCAACAACAAACTACTTAAATGCTTAAAATACAGATGAAATGCCAGTCTTAAATGATACCCAACAAAAATACATTAATGAAATAAAGCATTAAACAAACAATCCTAAGTTCAACCATCTCCGTTCTCCCTGCCATTTATCTGTCTGCTGGTGCACTTAATAAAGTGTTGAGATGACAGAAACAGAGTTTGTGTATTATTTGAAATACACAATTATAGTAACATGAATTAAATCCAAACTGTAACAAACTTTTAAATCAATACGTAAATAAGAATGTGTGCGTGGACATGTGTATGTGTGTGCAAGCACACATTACCGCCCACTGATGTGTGGCCACACCATGGGCCATCACAAACCTAAAGAGGAAAATAAAATTACATTTTTGTCTATGCACGACTGATTTCAAAATTTGAAATCAATCAAAACCATTTTTTTACCAAATGCTTAAATAATTGAATGTCCCACGCAGCAATGTTAAGGGTGAACAGGTGTGGGTGGGCAGGGACAGAGACATATTTGAAGAATTTATTAATTTCCCACATCGTTTGATGAGGCGTGTCTCATTAATGCATCTAAGATGGTGCTCTGAGGCGATGCGGATCATTCAACTGGGACCGAAAGCACCTCTAGGTATTATGGACGAACACCATTTTAGACATACACACACTTGATGACTGCATAGACACAAACACAGCAAGCACTCCCAGAAGTCTTTCATATCTGTGCCAAATATTGGAGCCTAGGGTGAGATTCTCATTCTCTCTAAATCCTGAAGGGCTCTTATTGTGTACTAACAGCGGTGTCTGTCCCTCAAACATGTGGCATCAGTAAACAACATGTTTAAGCCTAAAACAATGTGTGTCCCTGATGACTCAAATTATTTATGAAATCAAACAGAATCCGGCTGTCGGCCATTTGGGACTTTCCTTCCAGATCCTTTTCACATCCTTGTGGATCTTATTTTCTTCTTCACTTTGTGTCGTCTTGCGCTCTCAAAATCCAAAAATATGACAGTAGCATGTCAAATTGTGACTGTCTATTTGTCAAAAATGCAAATGTATTAAGGTCCTTGCACATTTTCGTATGCGTTTTTTTATATTTGTCATCCTAAAAATTCATTATGCACAGAAACCTTGCTTACTCCTTATCAAGGAGCTGCAGGATTATCAAAATTCCCAAGTTATTCAAAGTGGCTCTGTATTGTCAAAACACCTCTCAAAATGCTTGCTACAGATGCAAAGAACACAGAAAACCCGATCCGAATTTTTTTTCTGAAAGTTTTGAAGACGTGTAAACGTGATTGACACAACATGAGTTCATATTTATTTTTAAACATGCAAACATTTTGGATGAGAATTTTGACTCAAGCAAGGATCTTCAGTCTTTGTTGTTAGGGTATTGCTGGGTGGTTGTTAGGACATTACTAGGGGGTTGCTAGGATGTTGGTGGTTGTTGAGGTATTCCTTGGTGGTTGCTAGTGTGTTTAGTGTTGTTGGTAGGGCATTGCTCCTCCATTGCTAGGAAGCTGTTTTGTGGGTGGTAGCTTGAGCATTGCTAAGAGTTTGCAGTTCTGTTCAGGGTGGTTGTTAGGGTGTTTGTTAGGTACTTGCTATGTGTTCTGGATTGTTGGTAAGTCTGGATTGTTAAGGTGTTGCTAGGCCGTTTCTGATCATTCTCTCATTCTCTCTCACTTTGCTTCCATTACCCTTCAAGTTGCGTAATATGAAATTGAAAATTGAAAATATGGCTGATTGAAACATGCAGTTTTGCAAAATTTCCCATATATTGCAAAAGTTTTCAAATTAGGTGGTTTTTCAGGCACCAAAGATATATGCATACGTCTCCTTCGATTAAAAATAATGGCTAGTGCGGTGGCTGCAATATACATAAACCTACCAACAACCGTCACCAATACTTATCGCGAGAGGACAAAATTACATTTCAGTTGCATAATATCGGTTAATGGAAATTATGTCAATTCGCAATATATTTTTTTTTCGATATTTCGATATTTCGAGTTTTTCACAGATCTGTAATGAAAACCCGGCTACAGTCTCAAGTGAAAATAAGTTGAGTCGGACTCATAATTGAAAGGTTGCGAGTTTGAGTCTCGGTGAATGGTGAGGGGGGAGGGGGGAGTGAATGTTCAATACCACGACTGAGGTGCCCTTGAGCAAGGCACCGAACCTCCAACTGCTCCTGGGGTGCCGCACCATAAATGGCTGCCCACTGCTCTGGGTGTGTGTGTGTGTGTGTTCACTGCTGTGTGTGTGTTCATGATGTGTGTGTGTGTTCACTGCTGGTTGTGTGCACTTGGATGGGTAAATGCAGAGCACAAATTCCGAGTATGGGTCACCTTACTTGGCTGTACGACGTGACGTCACTTTCACTTTCACAACTGTATTTCAGGTAAATCAGTATATTAAGTCATATACATCTATTCAGATTGACAGGTCAGAGCAACAAATGAAGGGAGTCATCTGCTTTGTAGGTTGGCAAACATCTAATTGGAACACATGTATCTTTCAAGTGTTTCGACTGAGACTCTGAGAGCCTTTTTGCCTCAGAGTGGCTTGTGCAGACTGCTCCAAGTTTAAAGGCCTGAATAATTTAACCTGAGGGACTGCTGGACCTGCTGCTCCCCACACATTTCAGAGTTCGTAGGGTTTGTCAGTGAAGCATGCCATCTCCCAGGGCGTCTGCCTGCAGTTAGCAGCTGCTACAGATGGTACGCTCACTTTGTCATAGAGCTTCACAGCACTATGGCATCACAGGGCAATTAACAAGTCCCCCTTTCCAAGGATGGAGAACACTCATTTGGCAGTAGAAAAGAAAATTAGAGAGGAGAAAAACACGCATTGGTGGCATCTTAACTTTTGATTTGACCTTGATGTAACCTTTAGGATGCTATCTGTCTGCCTTAAGTTTCAAGTCAAGCTAACATAGTTGCTAGAAGGTGCAAACTCTTCAGTAGATGACGCATGGCTTTCATTTATCTGAGACAACACAACCACACTGCCTGTATGTTCTTCAGGGTCTGTTTTCTAGGTCAAGTTGAAACTGAGATTTCAGAAAATATGGTTAATCCTCTGTTAGTCTCACATAGACAGACGTTTGAGTGTCGAAATGAAGTCTTGTCGAGTTTGTACATGATTTATAAACTAATACATTCTCACATAACCTTCTCCATATGTATGGTTTTTCAGACAAAGTAAACTTGCTTGGTAGCGCACCTGGTACAGCATTGCAAGTAACCGTACCTTAGTTTAACATACCATGGTGCATGATTTCAAATTAATACATTTTCATGTTTGCATCACATAACCAGCTCCATATGCATAGTTTTCGCTTGGTAGTTCACCTGGTACAACAAGGCACTTGTGATGCAAAACACTCGGGTAAGAGTCCAGTGAAAAACAAGTTTCAATAAAGACTTGCAAAAGCTAGCTAAAATGGCATGTTTTCATCAACAAATACATTTTTATCACACTTTTGTTTTCGTGAATATCCCTTAAGTTTAGGGTTGAGATTAGTGTAGATGCTATGCCATTTTCAAATATGAGCAATAATAGTCAACGTCATCTGTATTTTTGTCTAAAATAAAATGTTCTGATTATATTCAATTGAGATGAAAACTGTCTATCTTGGATCTTACTTCAGCAGATGTGTTCTTGAAATTATTAAACATGCACTGTGTCCAGAGGTGGAAAGTAACGAATTACATTTACTCGCGTTACTGTAATTGAGTAGCTTTTTTGTGTACTTGTACTTTTAAGTAATTTTTAATCTGTAATTTTACTTTTACTTAAGTATATTTTGTGTGAAGTATTGTACTTGCTACATTTTAAAACACATTCGTTACTGAGTAAAAAAAATCGCTCCGTGGAAACAACTGCAGCAAATAATGGGCAGAAGAAGAAACTGGCGCTAAAATCACAAGAAAGATGCAGACGGACAAGACAGGCGTTAATGGTGCAGACCCAGCTGAAGACCAGACCCGTCGTACTCTGCTGAAGTTGAACTCGAAGGAAATGAAGTGAACCCTGGCCATATTCATGCTCTATTATGCAGTGTAAGCTGTGTTTGCCTCGGGAGACCGAACTAGCAGCTTATAACATCTCGACATCGCCTTCGCAAGCATGTAGAAATAAGGTAAATACTTACATCATTGCACTGGTGGTTAAAATTAAGCTTTAAAGGTTTTGCACAAATGAGCCAAAAGACAGTGGTGCAGGGTGTGCGATATCATCTGCGATAATATAATAATTGTTGTTTTAACGATGTGCGATTTGGCATTATCAGTATTTTTGCCAAAAACCAAACAAACACTCTAAACAGTGTGCTGTGAAATCTAGTAACGTTAGATTAGACTAATCCGCGTGCATCTGGAGTGCTTTCTTTCACTGCGTGATTCAGTCTGTTAAAATGCGTTTAGAATGATCACAGAAAATGTATATATTTATATAATTTAATATAGTAAGTCAACATCACATGAAGAATGCCGTTTTTCTCAAAAAATCACCATGATTACTTAGGCCTGTAGTTTTTCTTTTTACAACAGTTCAAAAAACAATAAGTTAATTAAGAGACGTTTTAGTGGTGGTATATGGTGTATATTGCCTGTTTTTGCTCTATTTCGACAACAAAAATAATTCCAAACACAGCCACCATACACAGTTTTGCGTCTCTGACTCTGAGCAATGACGTGTTTCATTCCTTGAATTAACCGTTTAAATGATTCTGTTCAATCGCAATGACTCTCTTATCAGTGACTTGCTGACACCTACTGGTGGTTCTAATTTAACATTTAAAGTATCTTTTGATTTTTGTATTTCAAATGACTATTTAACATTTGTGACCCTGGCCTGGAGCACAAAACCAGTCTTAAGTCGCTGGAGTATATTTGTAGCAATAGCCAACAATACATTGTATGGGTCAAAATTATACATTTTTCTTTTATGCCAAAAATCATTAGCATATTAAGTAAAGATCATGTTCCATTAATATATTTTGTAAATTTCCTACTGTAAATATATCAAAACTAAGAGCTTAATTTGAACAACTTTAAAGGAGATTTTCTCAATATTTGGATTGTTTGCACCTCAGATTCCAGATTTTACAATATTGTCCGATCATAACAAACCATACATCAATGGAAATATGATTTATTCAGCTTTCAGATGATGTATAAATCGCAATTTAGGAAAATGGACCCTTATGGTTTTGTGGTTCAGGGTCACATTTTATGTCTTATTTATCAAAACATTATTTCTGCATATATTATTGTTTTATTATAAATGCTTATATATTTTGTGAAACTCAATAACAACAGGTAAAACATTGCCTGTAAAACCTTTAGGCTGCAAAAAACAGGCTATCTTCCTAGCTGTGGAACCTTTATTAATAAAACAGAGTCATACAAAGTCCATAAATCACAGAAAGAAGATGAATATGGGAGTAGGACTAAATTAAATGGTATTTAGCCCTGTGCAAAGAACAGTCATAGATCTGCAAAGCAGACAGATAACTTGGAGGGACTAGCTTCCCAGAAGCCTTTGGGCTTTCCACTACAAGAGGTCAAAACCCTTGATGATCTGCCTTAATACAAGCAAATGGCATAATAGTGCAAAAATCTCATATTATGCACCTCATGTGTTTGTTTTTTTCACCTGATCCGGCGTGGAGATATGAGACAGTATTCCTTTAGACGTGAGGGGTGGTTCAGTAAAAGGGCCTCTAAGCTGCTGTCACACTTCGCTTAATTATGATTAACGATGTACCTAGGAAGATATTCTCTCCGGTGAGTTTAAATTCCTAAATTCTTGTTAGGAGGGATGCGTTGTTTCAGCCCTGTGCTGTTTGTTATGTAAAAGCTTGCAAAGAAATGTGGGAATGTTCTGCGCACCCCTTCTGAAAGTATTCTGGTCATTTCCATGATTAATTAATTAATCAATCAAATGAAACTGACAATGTTCTCCGTGGGTTTGGAAAATACATTCAGGTCAAACAGTCATATGAAGTGAGTAACAGCAGTGACAATAAATAATACAGGGATTAATTAATAAAATTGACTGCATTTGTGACTTCTTAAGCATCTTAAGAAGTGCATATGTTTTACAAAGAAATAAACGATTAAGCCAGTGGCTTCATAAAGCCTGCCACATCTGAATGGATGCTGTACTGTAAGGCGAAGTCGGATTTCACTCTCACCCCAAAGACAGATTGTTATAAATGCTGTTTATGATCTTGCCATGACAGCTGTGAAGAACCCAGAGATGGCAGAGGATGCAGTCAGGGCTTATTTCTCTCGGTCTGCATGCATTATGGGATTGTTAATGACCCCCATTATAATGGAGAGAGGCTCGTAGCTGGGACTCAGTGTGATCAGTATAACTGACTGTTTAGTGGATTATGTGTTTACATTTGCGCTCAATGAAAATAATATGCATGAATGCAGCTATAATATAATACTGATTAGCACCAGCTCATTGTTGTGCATGCTAAACCTATTTATTTTCTTAGCAACTGTTTTGTAATCAAATTGATATTTCTGCTAAACATTTTTTTTCTAATTTGAACACTCTTGTTTATCCAATGGTAACGATTTATAGCAAGATTGTGAAAGGAAAGTTTACTAGCAATATAATAATTTTACAGCATTTATTTTTTTTTATATATAATTTTTGTACTAATTCTAAATTATTTCTAATTTCTAATTATTTCTAGATTACTAAATATCATATATTGTTATTTTAAATATAACCTTTAATTTTATATTGAGTTTTTGTTACATATTATTATTATTATATCAAGTGGTAAAAGAAATTACAGAAACATTGTGAAAAGTAACATTAGTTAACACTATAGTTCAATAGCAATGAACAATAATCGTACAGCATTTGTCATTTAAATTTATTTATATTTAATAATCAATAATAATATTATTAGAATGTAATATTAACCAAGGTTATTAAATATTATATATTCATTGTATTAAATATAACTTTGTTAACATATACTTTTAGAATGTATTTACATTATACAAAATCTGATAACAATAATTGTTATTATACTTTTTATATTTCATATTAAATATTAAATTGTATTCGTTAGAGCTCATTTTGATATATTATTATTAAAATATCTCAAATGTAATATTAACCAAATGTATTTAAAAAATATTATAAAACAATCTTATTAATATATACGTATAGACTTTATTATGAACACCAATTGCTTGGTAACACAAATTGCTAATCAGCCAATCACATGGCAGCAACTCAATGCATTTATTATTAACTTCAGATGAGCTTTATTTGTCACATACATAATTATACTGAGTATAACCAGTAGTGAAATGTGTTCTCTGCTTTTAATCCATCCAAGTGCACACACACTTAGAGCAGTGGACACTGCGGCGCCCGGGGAGCAGTTGGGGGTTCGGTGCCTTGCTCAAGAGTCTCACCCGAGATTCGAACCCACAACCTCGGGTTACAAGTCCGATGCTCTATCCATTAGAGGCCCGACTGCCCCACATTTAGGCATCTAGATGTGGTGAAGACGATTTGCTGAATTTCAAACCGAGCATCAGAATGGGGAATAAAGGGGATTCAAGTTGAACGTGGAGTGGTTGTTGGTGCCAGAAGCGCTGGTCTGAGTATTTCAAAAACTGCTGATCTACTGGGATTTTCACACACAACCATCTCTAGGGTTTAGAGAGAATGGTCCGAAAAAGAGAAAATATCCAGTGAGTGGCAGTTGTGTGGACGAAAATGCCTTGTTGATGTTAGAGGAGAATGAGCAGACTGGTTAGAGATGATAGAAAGGCAACAGTAACTCAACAGCAGCAGAAGACCACACCGGGTGCCGCACCTGTCAGCTAAGAACAGGAAACAGAGGCTACAATTCACGATTTCTGCTGCAACATTCAGATGGTAGGGTCAGAATTTGGCGTAAAGAACATGAAAGCTTGGATTCATCCTGCCTTGTCTCAATGGTTCAGGCTGCTGGTGGTGGTGTAATGGTGTGGAGTTTATTTTCTTGGCACACTTTGGGCCCCTTAGTACAAATTGAGCATCGTTTAAACGCCACAGCCTACCTGAGTATTGTTGCTGACCATGTCCATCTCTTTATGACTACAGTGTACCCATTTTCTGATGCTACTTCCAGCAGGTTAATACACCATGTCACAAAGCTCAAATCATCTCAGACTGGTTTCTTGAACATGACAATGAGTTCACTTTACTCAAATGGCCTCCACAGTCACCAGATCTCAATCCGATAGAGCATCTTTGGGATGTGGTGTAACGGGAGATTCACATCATGGATGTGCAGCCGACAAATCTGCAGCAACTGCGTGATGATATCATTTCAATATGGACCAAAATCTCTGAGGAATGTTTCCAACGCCTTGTTGAATCTATGCCACGAAGAATTAAAGCAGTTCTGACGGCAAAGGTGTGTCCAACCCGATACTAGCAAGATGTACCAAATAAAGTGGCCAGTGAGTGTATAATATAAATTATGATAACATAATTGTATTTATTATTATAAACTCTATTTTTATTACTTTTTTATTATTGCTTTATATAATTTTTGTAATATAAAATATAATTTATTGTTAAATATTACATACAGTTTTTCTATAATTATAAAATAATTTTTAAACTGTACAATCTTTGTTAGTTCATTAAGAACTTTTAAATAAACAACACTCTACATGCTTCAAATATTTAACAATTAAATGTGTATTGAAATACGCAGTCATGTACAGTAAAAACAACACAAATGTGCACAAATAGAACCACATATGCTATTTTTAATCAGTTTTGTTCATTGCAAAATAAAAATGTTTTTGATCACAAAACTGAATAGTCTCTGCAATCTCCGCCTTCAAGTGAAAACCAGAACTCCTGCAACACATCAGTTTAACCGCCAGCCCGACTGACACTATGAGAGGCCTTTATAAGTTCAGACAGTTTCACCTCGGAGGTGAACAATGCAGCTGGAGGAGCCCTGCTGTCAAGACATCCTCGTCCTTCCCTCGCCCCTCTGCCATATGCTTTATAGCCAACAATAAATATTTAGTGCTAAATAAATTGGGATAAAGCTTTGAATTGCGGTCCTATATATGTCAAAGAAGACATACTGTTATTTTTAGCAACCGCGGGCCCATAGTTTATCATACGCAAACAGCGTGACTGCAGACCGGTACACATCATTGGCTTTCCTTGCTTAGTTAGATGGTGAGGTCAGAGTTCCTTCATGAAGCTTTTATGGCTGTTTAACTTTGGAGAATTATCACATGTGAAGAACGTGCTGATTTACAGCTCAAAGAGAGGCTGGATGGAGACTACGGTTTGAGAAGCTTCAGACTGGAAATCAACTCTATTCACATCTACAGTAACAAATCGTCATTAGTTGGTATTAATATTTAATAGGTTTATCTGTAAAATGCTCGGGCTGTTTTGCAACCAAAGTGCGCCCCTATTACGACTTTTGTGCCTGACACACTTTATTCGCCTCTGGTTTATATAAAAGCCCTCTTGGCCCGGAGCTTGAGTATGTATTTAACTCTATATAAATGTTCTGCTGAAAATGGCAAGGTGACATTGAATCGCCATTTCGCTAATTGGGATGTTGCTGATTGGGCATATTTTGTGCTGATGGGCATCGCCTGGCTCTATTTTTGTCACGCCCGATCGTCCTGAGGCCTGTCAAACTTATGCTGGAAATATAGAAACATGATGTACCAAAGGAAATGTCTTGCTAAGCAACCTATATGCGAATATAGTGATTCTGTGAGGCATAATTACAAAGCCTTTGCAGCGTTATTCCCAAAATATCCCATTTTCTGATCATAAAGGAAGTTTTACAAGGTGTATAAGCTATGAACTGAATAAATAGGCTACATCACAGGGACTCAAGCCAAACAGAACGTAATTTAAGAAAAACATGATTTAATTATGGAAATGTTCAATTGGTTTGGTTCCAGGAAAGTAAGTCTTTCAGAAGCCTCCCACAGAACTCTCTCTTGTCGGCATAATCAACACAATCTGCATAATTTACATTAGTTGCTTAAAATGCCATGCTCTATCTGAGTGAAAAAGTAAAGAAGTTTGTTTTTTCATGTTTGTGCCTATTAGCCACAAATTAATTAATCAGCTCTCCCAGAACCCAATTAGGCCACTAGCTATATTAATACATAACAGTTTTCCCAGTATGGAAATGAAGTACATGGGGAAGTGCTATTATTTCTCAAACATCTCCATATTTATGGCGGTGGATGCAAACAGGCTGGCGCATGGGGTTTATTTCTTTGACTTTCCTCGATTTTAGGGACACTTTTATTTGGAGCAGAAGACACATTGGCTGTGAGTTCTCCATTGGGCCACAAGGGGGAGGTTTCTCTCTTTTAGCTAGAGTTTCAGCATCCCTGGCTTACCTCATACTTCAGATATGCCTGAAATATTTTCCAAAATGCTCTCCTAAATTATCAGATGGCGGTCTTTGAAGGATAATATCAAATAGACTCCGAGAGGAAGTTAAACTTAGCTGGATCCTTTTCTCCTCCGGCTTAGCTCTCTCCTTTTCACTCATCCGCATTTTTCTCTCCATCCATCATGATGTTTTCAAATACTCCAGCTCTTTCTTTTGGGAATTGTTTGTTTTGTTGTTTGTAAACATGACGGAAGAGATGTGCTTTTCTAAAGCTTATGTTAAAGAGGCGCTCAAGAAGAATATACCCAAGGTTTCCATGGCTCCCCATTGATATGCTAATGACTTCATTTAAATATTTTTAAGAGGATCAGGTCAGATTACGCCAAAGTTTGACAGAGATAATTCGACGGCTTGTGTAACAGCTTTGTTCACGAGGACGATCATTCATGGCACGTCAAACCACCTCAACGGTCCCTATATTTAATTAAGTTTACTTTGAGAAATGGAGTCTTATGAGAGTCCCAGAATTGGGTGCACAATGAGGAAAGGAAGGATGTAATCTTAGCAACACTGCGCAAATGAGATCACATTGCTAATCTGTTTTAGTTTAGCCTTAAATCTTTAGACGAAGTGAAATTGTTTGTATTCCCAAATAATGCCGTTAATAATTTTGTGTCGATTACGAGACGGCCGCTTGATAAGCGTATAGTTTTCGATTGTTTCATTCTCAGATTCACTCTGCAACTGGCATTATGTGCCAACAAGGCCTGGAGACCCCCTAGTATTCGGGACAAGCCGATAGAGCTTAAATATTTATGCCTGAGCCTCTAGAGGCCCGCTATTAGTTGTGAGATGTTTTACTTTCTCCGACTGTCACAGGACTCTGGCGGCCATTAACAGGGGTGACACAGACCCCTGGGTCAAACATTTTGAGGGGACAAAAGGCCCTGATGGAAACACTCGGCGAGACCCAAATTACTTCTGTGTCATTGCTGAACAATATTTCCCTCCGCACGCATTCCTCCCTCTGCTAATGCCGTGACCCTTTCCACTGCATATGGAAATGATTGTTTGTATATTGCACTAGGGGATGGAGATACCGAAGGGCTTCACGGACAATGTTGCCGTCGATGTCGGGCCCTAACGGGGAAGAGCTGCTACCCCTCCCCCTGTTTTGTTGCGCTTTGTAAGGCGCGTTGATAAAAACAGGTTGTAAATGAAGACGGGGAGTTGGGGACAAATGTTTTAGGGTGGAGCGCTGAAGTTGGGAATCCAAACATACAAGACCTCACAGAATTGGCAGGCAGCCGTGCTGGAAACCGTACACAAATGATGATGAGTATTTGAATTGCAATTGGGAAGTAGTTTAGAAAGCAGTTTTTTGGTGATGGGAAAGAGTTTTATGTCAGTTCTGTAACTGCAAATATGAAACATGTTTAAACACATATTTTTTTAACATGTTCAAAAACTCCTCTGCCAAACAAATGGAGTGTCAATGTAATGTAGAATATTATATTTATATTCTACATTATATTCATATTATACATGATATGTTTGATATTATATGATTAAAATATTTATTATAAAAGTAAAGAAACTAAACTTAAACTTAACCAATGTATTATCACTAAATATTAATATTGGGTGTGTGTGTGTGTATGCACACCCAATCACATGACAGCAACTCAATGCATTTATTATTATTATTTTATTATTTAGTCATTTAGCAGACACTTTTATCCAAAGCGACTTACAAATGAGGACATTATAGAAGCAATCAAAACCAACAAAAGAGCAACAACATGCAAGTGCTAGTCCTGGTTAGCCAAACGCAGTACACGTAGGAAGGTTTTTTTTTTTTAAGAAAACTAGTATGTAACATATAGAAAAATGAAACTTAGTGTTAGTTTTACAAGAAAAGTTAGCAGTTAGAGAATAAATATGCAATTGATAGAGGGTCAAATGTTTGTGTTTTTTTATAAAAGAAAACAGATTAGATAAAATAAAATTAGAATAGAGAGTGCTAGAGTTAGAGGGTCAAATAAAGATGGAAGAGATGTGTTTTTATCCGTTTCTTGAAGATGGGTAAGGATTCAGCTGCTCGGATTGAGTTGGGCAGGTCATTCCACCAGGTGGGAACAGTTAATGAAAAAGTTTGTGAAAGTGATTGTGTGCCTCTTTGGGATGGTACAGTAATGCGTCGTTCACTTGCTGAACGCAAGCTTCTAGAGGGCACATAAGTCTGAAGTAATGAATTTAGGTAAAGGGGTGCAGAGCCAGAGGTGGTTCTGTAGGCAAACGTTAATGCCTTGAATTTAATGCGAGCAGCTATTGGTAGCCAGTGCAAATTGATGAACAGAGGTGTGACGTGCGTTCTTTTCGGCTCATTAAAGATTAATCTTGCAGCAGCTTTGGATTAATTGTAGAGGTTTGATGGAACTGGCTGGAAGACCTGCCAAGAGAGCATTGCAATAGTCAAGTCTGGACAGAACAAGAGCCTGAACAAGGAGTTGTCTTGCAAGTTAGAGAGAAAGGGCCTGATCTTTTA
Source organism: Gymnocypris eckloni scoliostomus (assembly GCA_027564155.1). Classification (NCBI taxonomy): domain Eukaryota; kingdom Metazoa; phylum Chordata; class Actinopteri; order Cypriniformes; family Cyprinidae; genus Gymnocypris; species Gymnocypris eckloni. The sequence continues at coordinate 6,157,814 of CM050415.1, read as the reverse complement.
ATATTATATAATGCAAATCTACAGGACCAGGCAGTTTTAGTAATGTGGTCTGTGAAATTCAGCTTATCATCAATCACAACTCCAAGGTTTCTGGCTGTTTTTGAAGGAGTTATGGTTGATGAGCCTAATTGGAAGGTGAAATTGTGATGAAATGATGGGTTTGCTGAAACCACAAGCAGTTCTGTCTTAGCTAGTTTGAGTTGAAGGTGATGGTCCTTCATCCAGCAAGAAATGTCTGCTAGACATGCTGAGATGCGAGCAGCTATCGTCAGATCATCAGGATGGAATGAGAGGTAGAGTTGAGTGTCATCAGCATAGCAGTGATATGAAAAGCCATGTTTCTGAATCACAGAACCTAGTGAAGCCATGTAGACAGAAAAGAGAAGTGGTCCAAGAACTGAGCCCTGTGGCACCCCTGTAGCTAGATGTTGCGACTTGGATACCTCACCTCTCCAAGATACTTTGAAGGACCTATCTGAGAGGTAAGAGTCAAACCACTGGAGTGCGGTTCCTGAGATGCCCTTTCTCAATAGGGTTGACAGGAGGATCTGGTGGTTGACCATATCAAAAGCAGCAGACAGATCCAGCAATATAAGTAATGAAGACTTGGAAGCCGTCTTGCAAGTCTTAGATCTTCAACAACTGACAGCAAGGCAGTTTCGGTGGAATGTCCACTTCTGAAGCCAGATTGGTTACTGTCCAGGAGGTTGTTCTGTGTGAGAAAGGCAGTGACTTGTTTGAACACAACTCGTTCAAGTGTTTTTGCAATGAAAGGTAGAAGAGAAACTGGTCTATAGTTCCCTAAAAGATTTGGGTTAAGAGTGGGTTTCTTAAGAAGTGGGGTTATACGAGCCTGTTTAAATGCTGAGGGAAAGATTCCAGTGTGAAGGGATGTGTTAACGATGTGAGTGAGTGCAGGAACAACTGCAGGAGAAATAGCTTGAAGGAGATGAGATGGAATAGGATCAAGCGGACAAGTAGTAGGATGACTGGAAAGGATGAGTTTAGAGATTTCTGCCTCAGAGAGTGGAGAAAAGTATGTGAACGAGTTTATGTTTGCTGATAAGATGTGTTTGACAGATTGTGGTGTGGAAAATTGTGCAGTGAGGTTTGTCATTTTATTAATGAAGAATGTGCCAAAGTCGTCAGCTGTTATGAAGGAGGGGGAGGAGGAGGACAAAGGAGGGAGGAAAATGTTTTAAAGAGCATGCGATAATTAGGGCGAATTGTTAATTTTGTCATGATAGTATGTCCTTTTAGCTGTGGAGACATTAGCAGAGAAGTCAGAGAGGAGTGATCGATAAAAATTAAGGTCAGTAGGATTTTGTGATTTGCGCCATACCCTTTCTGCAGCCCTGAGTTTAGAACCATGTTCGCAGAGAACGACAGATAGCCAAGGGGCAGAAGGAGTGGTACGTGCTGGCCTGGAAGATAAGGGGCAGAAAGTATCAAAAATACATTTAGGCATCTAGATGTGGTGAAGACGACTTGCTGAAGTTCAAACCGAGCATCAGAATGGGGAAGAAAGGGGATTTAAGTGACTTTGAACGTGGAATGGTTGTTGGTGCCAGACGGACTGTTCTGAGTTTTCCAAAAACTGCTGATCTACTGGGATTTTCACACACAACCATCTCTAGGGTTTACAGAGAATGGTCAGAAAAAGATAAATTATCAAGTGAGCGGCAGTTGCGTGGACGAAAATGCCCTGTTGATGTCAGAGGAGAATGGGCAGACTGGTTAGAGATGATAGAAAGACAAGAGTAACTCAAATAACCCCTCGTTACAACCAAGGTATGCAGAATACCATCTCTGAATGCACAAAACGTCGAACCCTGAAGCACATGGGCTACAGCAGCAGAAGACCACACCGGGTGCCGCTCCTGTCAGCTAAGAACAGGAAACAGAGGCTACAATTCTTGATTTCTGCTGCGACATTCAGATGGTAGGGTCAGAATTTGGCTTAAAGAACATGAAAGCATGGATCCATCCTGCCTTGTCTCAACAGTTCAGGCTGGTTGTGATGGTGTAAAGGTGTGGAGTTTATTTTCTTGGCACACTTTGGGCCCCTTAGTACCAATTCAGCATCGTTTAAACGCCACAGCCTACCTGAGTATTGTTGCTGACCATGTCCATCCCTTTATGACTACAGTGTACCCATCTTCTAATGACTACTTCCAGCAGGATAGTGCATCATGTCACAAAGCTCAAATCATCTCAGACTGCTTTCTTGAACATGACAATGAGTTCACTTTACTCAAATGGCCTCCACAGTCACCAATCTCAATCCAATAGAGCACCTTTGGGATGTGGTGGAACGGGAGATTCGCATCAAGGATGTGCAGCCGACAAATCTGCAGCAACTGCGTGATGATATCATGTCAATATGGAACAAAATCTCTGAGGAATGTTTCCAACACCTTGTTGAATCTATCCCACAAAGAATTAAAGCAGTTCTGATGCAAAGGTGGGTCCAACCGGATACTAGCAAGATGTACCAAATAAAGTGGCCAGTGAGTATATATATATATATATGTTAGTGTTTTTCAGATGTTTCTAGTTTCACTTTTTATTTTTATATTTATCTAGTTAGTTAATTTTCAGTTTTACTAAAACACTGCATCAATTGTATGTTAGGGTTGTTTATTTCTGTTTGTTTTGGATTCATTGTTTTTTTTATTTCATTTTTTAGTTTCAGGTTTTTATATATTAAAACATACTCTAATTAAACTTAACTAAACTAATATATTATAGCTTGTATTTTATACATTTGTTAGTATTTTTCAGATTTTTCAGATGTTTCATTTTGTATTTATTTATTTATTTAGTTTTCAATTTGCATATAATACTTCCAAAAGTATTTTTTAGGGCTGCCAGGGGTTTTGTAAAGGTTTCATGTTTTATAATATACCATGTCTACCATAATACCCAAATTAAATTGGGGCCATTTCATTTCATTTTCATTAGTTTTGGATTCAAGAAAATGTTTAGGTTCAGTTCAGGTTTTACCAAATATGTTAGTTTTTATTTTTGTTTCAGTTATGGAAATTGTTTTTATTTGATTTTCATTTTAATTGTCAATTATGATAGCATCATATTTCACTACACAAAGTTTTGTTTAAAACCAAATTAGTTTGAGCCAAATTTGTAAAGTCAATACGCATCTTGACTTCATCTTATCTCCGATTCATCTGATTCGGACATCTCTCAACATGAACGCTCATCTCATTTCATCCTTTGACTGAATATTTTAAAAACGGCAGCTTAACTGCAGGACTCTGAGGAGCGAAGAAGGCCTTGAGCACAATCGGACGAACAGCAAACAGTGTCCGAAAAGGGGCTAAAGCCCAGAACATGCACGCAGGCTTGAAATCCTCTCAAGCCTAAGTGGGTGGTCCTTTCACTGTAGGGTTGCTGAGTAGACGGCAGGCATTCGGAGGAGGGCCGTGACGCCTCGCTCTTCAAACCCACTGCTCACCAAGGCAGCTCATGCGGCCACAGAATGATATTCACGCTACGCTGGTTTTATTCTGAGCCCGAACGCTGGCACCGGCCGATGAAATGACAGCCAGAGTTTGAGCCCCCTGAGGATTAAAATGATTCAAGAGAGAATGACTCGTGAAAAAGAGCGATTCACTGAGGAAAGGAGTGTTTTCAGGGATTTGCTTTGAAACACAAACTAAACGCAACAGCAGACTGCTTGATAAACTGACGTGAATGGGATATAATGCCCATAAATGTGCTCAAAAATAGAAAAAAGTGCACGAATCAAATAATAATGCAGCGAAACGCCGCCATTTTTGTGAAATCCGCCAAAACATTCCTACTGCCTTCAACCTGGATCCATTATAAGGCTGTAACATGGATGAGTAACCCGGTATAAGACAGATTTACAACACACTGTCACACTCAGCAGACCTTGCCATGACAAATAAAAGTATTTAAAAGAAGAAGGCAGAAAAGAGGTGAGAGAAGATTGACAGCTCACAGCTCTGTGCCAATGTGAGCACAGCTCGGCTTTGCAACGCAAGACGTGAGGCGAGGTTGAAGTTCAAACAAATCTTGATCTACTGCGGTGAGAGGGAAAAATGACTTTCCTAAGACACAAAGATGAATTTTACAAACGCAACTCTTGCACTTTATAACACCTGCTGTCTCCGAGAGCAATAATGGGAAAAAATTTGCAGTTTTATATTGGTTTGTGTTGGTCTGAGATCATTAACACTTGTCATATTCAGGGCTTTGTTTATATGAGCAACATGTAATTTCTGGACTATTAGTGCCATTAGACAATGTTTTCGAACAGTTTTTATTGGTCAAAGGTCATCAAAATGTACTTAAGTGAGATCTTTAAAGCTAATTCCGGACCATTAGCATCAAAAATATGTTTTCAAACAGGTTTCCCGCCATCTGCTAGTGCTTAGTCTAAACAGAGAATCCCGCCCCAGACTTATGCCATTGGTTGAGCCAATGCTGCTTTGTCGACTCAATATTTTATCAGATTATTTAAAGTTTTGGGGAAATTATCCTATAAATGTATTCTTGTTTGACTGTTTATTATGCTGGGATTGAGGATATTATTTGAAAGTTAAATTAATGTAAAAAATATAAAACTTTCAGATTTTTTTTTATAGATTTTTTTTGGTCAAAGGTCATTAGCACTTCACCTTAGTGAGATCTTTAAAGCTAATTTGACATTTACGGACCATCAGCATGACAAAATATGACGGTTTTCAAATAGCTCCAACCAGCTAGTTTTTGAGGAAATAAACCTATAAATGTCTTATTTCTAGTCATCTCTGTATATTAAGCTGGGATCTAATCTATTACATTTACATCAAAAAATGACAACACTGTTTTTTTAAAGTTATGTTTTTGGTCAAATGTGTTTTTTAGCTAAAATGAGAGCTTTGTTTAACGAAGCAATACATAATTTGAGGACCATCGTTCTCACCAAACATGATGATTTCACCATTGCTCAGGAAAACAGATAGTCCCGCCCCCAAACTCATGCAATTGGCTAGCGCTGTTAGCCAATTGTATTATATTTTAGTCTATAAAATACTATGGTATTATGTCAGGTTATTTAAAGAAAAACAATTATCATATAAATGTTTTAATTTAGTTATATTAAAGCTGGGGTAATGAGACATTATCTTAACATAAAATGACACCTTCCCTTTAATAAATATGTTTTTACAATATTTTTGGCCAAAGATTTTTTTTCAAATACAGTCAGAGCTCTGTTTAAAAGTACAGTACATAATTAGAATCACCAAACGTGACTGTTTTCAAATTGGCTTGAGGGGGAGCATAAAACTATAAATGTTTTAATTTATTTTAGTTGTCTTTTCATTAAGCTAAAATAGGAGTTACTATTTTAAGAAATTAAAATGAAATGACATGCTTACCCTTTAAGAATAAACATCAACATAATTTTATTTTCAGTTATAGTTTTGGTCAAAGGTCATTAACACTTTGCCTCAATGAGAGCTTTGTTTAAAGCTAATCGCTAACTGCAATTACTAGTTACAATGTAGTGTGCCAAACCTCGATAGCTGTTTTATTTAGAGAACAGCTCAAGACCCCTTCAAAACGCCACAGCGTCAGAATGAGGGAATAATGGGCATCCAGCACCTACCAGCAAAGCACATTAGAACTGTTTAAGTTGTCCCCCACAAAGTCACACATTTCAATTATTTCAAAGCACTCGCCAATTAAAAGCTGCAAATGCGCCTTTTGAATGCAAATGAACACAATTAAAAGTGTTTCAGGAGTGTATTAGAGGAATCAGTTCTGAATTAGTTCTCTGAATACACAAGCCTCCCTCCGTTCTCATCTCCCGGGCCTTTCACTTTCTCAGAAGGACAGAATCGGAAAGCTCTTTTTGAAGTCAGAGGAGGTTCCTTTCTTTCGGCTTTCCCTCTCTTTTTCCCTCGCCCTATCCTTCAGAGGGAAAGAAGATTGAGTCAGCCTAATCTGGTACTTGTACATTTGAATGTGTGGTGAGAGGAGATGATCCCGGTCGCCTGATAATGGCCCAGGTGCAAAGACACTGGCCGTGGCTAACTTGTTCTCGGCGGGGGCCGTATATCACAGAGGGGCAGCCCACCCTTTGAAGATGCATGCCTGCTTTCAGGAGCTGATTTGTGGCCTGCGGAGGCTAGCACTTTACAGCCCCTCCAGAGAAGAGCTCAAAGGAGTGAGCGGCCCCCCTCGCAGGGACACGGTGTTGCTCTGGAGCCCTTCTTCGGTCGGTCGCCGTCCCGGATGTGATAAGTTTTAATGGGGCAGAGGATGGAGTGAAACTTCCCAGGGTGAACTTTCAGGTGTACCTGCCACTTTTTTCCATTTCTAGACATCCACTTGCCCCATAATATAACCATTGGCTTTGTTTGCGGAAGTCATCGGCGGGGCCAAGAGAGGTGACTTCGTTTGACTTTGGTGACCCGGGCGACTAAACAGCAGAGCCCTCTCTCTCTTTCTCTCCCACTTTGCTCTAGTGATTTATTTGTCCTCTGCAGTGCCACCTAATGAAGCCACAGAAAAGAAATTAGCAGAGTGTTGCACAGGCCTCATTGAAGGCGTCATTAAAGTGGCCCGGTACAGGCTTACCCGCACTTGCTCCCGCATTCCTCTGTTTGTTATTGAGATGGTTATTTACACTGGCCGGACGCAGAGCTGGCTGGCTAAAGGACAGGAGGCAGAGCAGCACCATACTTACTTGGCTGGTTGACAACTGGAAAGTCTTGTGTGGAAAGTTTTGGCTCGCTCTCACGTTATGAAAATGTTCAATAGTTCTTGCATTGTAACCATATTTTAACGGCGGAATTTGTAGTCAGACCAGACTAAACAAATGAAAACAATGGATTTGATGATGCATGGCTTCAGTATAGCAGATTATGGGATTTGTTATAAAAGTTAGTCATAGTAATACAAATATTTATTAATATATGTGTGTGTGTGTGTGTGTGTGTGTGTGTGTGTGTGTGTGTGTGTGTGTGTGTGTGTGTGTGTGTGTGTGTGTGTGTGTGTGTGTGTGTGCTTATTATTTGAATATATATACAAATGTTAGATATTCTAAAATTATTATTTGTATTTTGTTTTCATTAATTTAATTATTTTGTTAAAATATTTTCATATAGTAAAATAAAAATTAACCAAACAAACAAATGTTGGTCACATCTCTCTCTCTCTCTCTCTATATATATATATATATATATATATATATATATATAGTTTTAATAAATATTTTTAATTAATAATACAAATAATAATAAGAAAGAAAGAAAGAATAATTAATTAATAAATAATCTTAAATAATCTTGGTTACATCCTCAATATATATATATATATATATATATATATACTTTAAATATTTTGAGTGCATTATTTATTATTATTGTTTTGATTATTAATTTGTTTTCATATGTATAAATAGTTGTATGGTCTAACAAACAAACAATCATATCAATTTTAACAAACAAATAAAGTATTATAGTATGGTATATAATATAAGACAATACAGGAATACAGCTGATATGTCAGTATGATAAAAAAATTGAAATATTGCTAAATTAATATTTAATTTTTAAATGAATTTATTATTTGTTAAATATTTCAATTAATATGACTTTAATGCTTGAATTTCCTAAATAAAGTCTAAATCTACAAAATGTCTGCTATATAACCATCGTTACTACTCTTAGTGTTACTATAGTAAAACCATGGTAAATGTTTGCAAAATGTTTGTCTCGGAGGAAAAGCAAAATACTCAGCACATTAGAAACGTTATTTACAAAAGTTAATATTTGATACTGTAGGCTCATCAACCTTCTACATTGTTACATTACAGCTGTCAGATTCTAGATCAACATAAGGTCAGATTCAACCAAAGCCCAAGCAACCAACATAATTTATGTGCCAATAAGTTGTCTTTGAAGAAAACAACCAGTCATCCAGTCGATCCAGTTCCCTGAGGTGACGCTCTGAACTGAATGTGCAGAAACTTGTATTTATGTAAATTACACAAAGAAGCGTGGTAAGTGTGACCCCTTTGACTTTTAAAGATCTGATCGCTATCACAAGTTGGGAAACAGACTGAAAAGAAGCCAAAATGAGCAAAGTTATTCATGCATTAATACAGATGAGGTCCGCACAAAGTTAATTGCTCCCGGAAATGCATTTCTTCTTTTAATGGTTTATTAAAACTATACGCCTTTTCTTAATTTCATCATATTTCATCATTCGACGTGCAAATTAATTAAAACGACCTACATTCTTCTTACGATTGGGCAAGGAAAAACGCTCCTTGGAGAACTTAGTGACTTTGGGATTGCGTTGGCAGCGAATCATCACTGTTGACTTCAGGAATGTGCCATTTCTTGTTTATTAAAGCTTCATTAGCATCTACTTGTGTAAACAGATACTGTCACTAACACACATTACCTGGAGGCTCATGGTCATGAGGAGGAAATAAAGAATTCAAGAATGCAAAATGTGTTTTATATGTGCATTTAGTCCTGTTATTTTATTATTTTCAGTGTTATTTTTACTAGCTGTTCTTAGAATAACTTCAAAGTTCACAATAACTTTAATATGAACTATAACTTAGGATGTAATCTTAAAAAAAAGCTTCAACCAAACTATCATTTTCTTGAAACTAAACACTTAGTTTTAACACACCTGGACCATTCCAGGTTCAGCACAAGTTCAATTGACCAAATATCAATCTTCAGAAAAATTCAAAGATCAGTTGACAGCATTTGTGGCATAAAGTTGAGCACAACAAAAAGTCACATATTGGCTATACTTTTAAATCAATGAGTATTTTGATGTTTATTAGTGTAGAAACTAATTTTTCACTCTGAAATTTGCTAGTGAATTTTAACAGACATTTGCAAAAACAAAAACAAAAATACAGCAAGTTACAACCAATTAAACTAAAATGAAAATAGTATTTTCTTTCAAAAAAATGTTACAACAATATTTTTTTTTATTTACAACTTGTACAAGTCATGTTTTACAGTATATGCGCCTCCACTGTAAGTGCATTACTGTAACCCTGCTTTGTTTTAAGAAAATGAGGAACAAGTGAAGATTAATTGGTGTGGAAATCAACATGACATCACAAATTTTGCCGATTGAGTTTAACTAGAATATGCATTTAGCTTCAAAATATTGCAGAGCTCAATTGTCCATTCCAAGACTAGCAGTTTTCCCAGAGAAACCGGTTTGCGTGTATTACACATGCCACTGATCCAAGGCCAGCCGCTGACTTCCTCAGAATCAGAATTAATTACTGGCTTCGCACGGGAAGCGGGTTGAGAGCGGAGATCTTTAGAAGTCTGGTCTTTCTTCCGAAACTGCCCCATGGACTTGCAGATGGTTTCGGTGAGTGGCTCTTTCCCGTGGAGAGTAATCTCACCGGGGACTCTAGCGCAGCGCTAGGCTGCACCAATACAGTCTCATTCGCAGACGTTTGAAAACAGCCATGGGGGAGGCTGGTGACTTAACATAAATTAGACCACCAGGGAATGTAGAGATCTTGCTCTGAAGAAGGGTAATATTCAGAGAAAAAGCTTTCGGATCCGGTCTATACAGACAGGGTGCTATGAGGAAGGTCATGGGTGCGAATCCCAAGGATAAAACAGGAGAATAAATGTACATGAGTCAGTAACAAATAAGAGTAGAAGGGAAACAATCTTTTAAAATCTAGTTTAAAATACGAGTCAAGTTCTTAGAAACTGTATTCATGTTGGTTTTGTGTTGTTTTGAAAAATGTTATACCATCAAGAAATCTTACAATTATGGTAAACAGTAATATATTTTTGTATATTAACATCAATTGTAATTCATAAATATGAGTAGGTTTTTGTAGCGTTGGAATGTTACAGCCTCAAATGACCCTTCCCTGTCATAATAAGGTCATTGTTATTGTATTAATTTAATACATTTTTGTATTTTTGAATAAATTAATCATTTGACCCAAATTTTAGATCAACCTCCCCCAATCAATGGCTCTGGACTCCAGATCAAGTACAAAGACAAAATTGAAATACACATGCTTACCCTGATATTCAAAACAATACATGCTTTTAATAATTGAGTAACTTTAACCGAGTGTTATTTTAGTATATATGAGATATTATAGGTCACATCACTTGGTATGGATATATATACAAATATATGTGTGTGTGAGTGTGCTGTCAAACCATTAATCGCGATTAATCGCATCCATACATATTTATATATATATTTTATTATTGTTGTTGTTGTTTTCGTTTTTATTATTATTAATATTTTGAATGTTTTTATTTTAGTTCAAGTTTTAGTAATTTTGTTAGAGTTTGTGTTATTTTAGTACATCAGGTTAAACTAAATAAAAATGAGGAATGTTGCCTTGTCAACTGGCTGAATAAAAAATCAAGTTAAAGTTATACATATATAAAACTTTAACTTGTTTTTTAATTCAGCCAGTTGTCAAGGCATTTTTTTTTTATTCAGTCTTAGTTAACTATAATAACCCTGGTTGACCCCTGACCCCTAAAAATACTTTTGTGTAATGTAACATCATGTAACAAGCTTTATTCAGTAATTTTAAATTGTATTTAAATTGATTTAGATATTACAAAATGAAGTACTTTTTACCCGATAGATAGTTTTTGTTCAACTAGCTCAACTGGTAGAGGTAGCTCTAGCAATGCCAAGGTCACGGGCACATAATGCACATACTGATCAAAATGTACGCTTGAAATAACTTTTCTATCAAATGACAGATTACTCAGTAGCTATCAGACCAGTTGAAACATTTCAAAATGTCGTTAAAATGATTTAATTTGAGTAGTTCATCCACACCTGTTGCCACTGTATTTCCATGCTGACCATGAACAGATGCGCTTCTTCTGTCACCTAAAGACAGGATTAACGACGCTCTGTTTGTTTGTTTGTTAATAGCTGGACCTTGGCCATGTTTGCAGTGAGGCGCTGACTCTGAAGAGGACACTTCAAGTGTGATTAACAGTGGAGGAACGCAGAGAGCTGCGGCGGCTGCTAATTAACCCTGCATTGTGCTCGGCCGACAAAGAGACAAAAGAACAAAGTCGAATTTGAATACTGCAGATTATCACGATAACAAAAGACAAAGTAGTAGATCGTGCTCTTGACGGGGAATTTTCACACTGATCGTCACAACATGGGATTAGATCAAAGACCGATGGAGTTACATTAGCGGGACAATGGTGCCTTGTTATTCGACAACAAGAGGCTCCATCTGCATGTCACAGGGGCCCGTTTTAGTCAACTATCAGCTTCCTCTGCCGTTGAATACAGTGTGGTAGATTTCTAATGTACATTGATGAAGCCCAGGGGTTGATGGATGTTTCTTAGCAGTTGATGGATCTCATATTGTTTCCACAGTGGTTTTAACTGGTTTGGCTTCAGGGCCCAGATCAAGTGGTGACAGATTACTGCACAAATGTAATAAAAAACATATACATTTTACCTCAAACTGCTAGCTATGTAGAACGATTATAGTTGATAGGTCAGTTTGGACCTTTAAATGCTGAAAATATGTAAGTATTTGTACATTTAGATGCTGAAAATACGTATTGTGCATTTTAGTGCCTGTAAAAATGTAAGTAAATGTACATTTTATAGAACCACATTTTACGTAAAATACATATGAATTATTATGAGATCATGTTGCCATGTTGGTCTTGTTCATGGTTTTCTTGGAGGTAATCATGTAATCTGTTCATGTTAGCATTAGAATTTAGCATTTAACATATATTTTTCCTTATCTTTCATGACTGTACAGTTATGAACTTCATTTTTTCTTTTCTGAAATTAGTTCAGGATAAAGTTAGTATCTAATTGTAAAATCCAGCAACCTATTCCTATTCCAACCTATGGTGCCGTGACCCGGTACAAAAAGAAGAAGAGAATTACCAGTAGAAAGAGACAGCTGCTGTCAAAGCACAATTAGCCACACCTCAGCCACAGTATTCCTCAACCCCCCCCAACCACCACCACCACACACACACACACACACACAAACTGACCCCCCCATAGTGAGCCCCCTAAAACACCACTAATCAGCATCATCCCTTCTCACCCCTGGACATAGCCCTCAGCTCTCCCACCTCTTCTCGCACCTATGCTGCCCTGCCGGCCTTTGAAGTGGTGGCGCAGGGTGTGAGTTACCGCGGCACAATCACAGATAAGATCTATGGTGATAAATTAGTTTGTCGCAGCAGGGGAAATAGCAAGGATACTAAAAAATCAACAGAGGCTGTTACTGTCCTAACATATTTAACGCCTTGCAGCGAAGACCCTTCAGCACCCAAACACCCGAGTGCCAAATTTGCTAGCTCCCATCATTAAAAGGAGATGTGTATGTTTGCGGTTAAATGAGCTTTGACAGAGAGAGAGAGAGAAGGAAAAGCAGAGAGGACTAGTTTAAGCTATACCAGATATTTTATATATATATATATATATACGTTTTTACGAAGATTTTTCTCTCCCTAAATAATATTATCTTACAGTATATTGTATTTTATAATTTAGTATTATTATTTAATTAGCATTTTTAAATGTTTTGTTTCATAATATCATTGAAATATATACATTTCTAGTCTATAAACTGTGATATTTATATAGATTTACATAATATATAATAATACATCATAATATTGTAATATGTTAATTAATACATTAATAAAAAAGTGTATAAATAAATTTTGTATCAAATATTTACATATCTATAGATATTGAATAATATCTATAGATATATATTTTATAGAATATCTAATGACCAATATTACTGAAATATGTCCATAATTAATCTGGTTAAGTGGGTTATATCAGTACATCAACACATCTAGGACTGTCTAAGGTTTACCAGTAATTTTAATATTTTAAAATTCTGAAAACTTTTCCAAATGTAACACTGTCAGTATTTTAAATTAACTGCTACCACATAATTAATAATTAATTAATTAATTAACATAAATATTACAGACATATTACCAAGAAGGGGGCCCATAATTTAAAATGTCAATGTTATATTTAAAGTATACTGTTGCCTTTTTAAAGGCTTTTAAGAAAATTGTAAACAGTAGAACAATTGTGAAACACAAAATTAATTAATAAAACGTATAAAAGAAGTTTTCAGCAGACTGCATAAAACTACAGTATAAAAAGGAAAGAAAGAAAAAAGAAAGAACAACAACAAGAAAGAAAGAAAGAAAGAAAGAAAGAAAGAAAGAGAAAGAAAGATGATATTATAATTTGACATTTACATTTATTTTTCTTGAGAATACAGTTTTGATTAAAATCTTAATTATAAAATCAAAAATTATCCCGTGTGGATTTCGTGTTGTTGCATGTTTACCACATAGCTATTAAAAATATGATGATACTGGGATTTGGGGTTTTGAGCATATAATATAATTCTTAAAATAAATGAAGACAGTATTCTACAAAATGACAAAATCAAACAGTAATTAAAATGTACCCTATGTCAAAAGAGGTTTAATGCCCAATTATAATCCAACTACACCTAACTTATTAAATTAAAGCAAGCTCACTGCACAGACATGCTGAGTGTCATAACTTCAATAACTTGGACTCTTGCCAAACGGCTATTTTTCTCCAAAACAAACAGCGCTGAACACTAAACCCCACAGCCGAGACCCCCCCCACACACACACACACATTCATTCTCCAATTTGCGTCAAAACCAAAATTTAACATCATGGGCTGTTGGCCAGAATCAGCCGAGATGCAATAATATTTGGAGAATGCATGGGGAAAAACACTCAGGCTTCTGATTGGTGGCGTGGAATGCTGAGGCCCAGACTGACAGAGTCGGAGCCTGAAGCGTGATGAATAGGAGGAGGAAAAACTCACGCTGGGCCCTGTCTGAACCTGCGCAGTCCTGCAGAGTCTGGAGGCTTCGGCTTGGCTTTTTGTTAGATGTTCGAAGTGTCAGAACATATGTATGTTAATTTATGGGTTCTCTTATTGAACATGGGAACAACAACTGGGGATTCAAAATGGAGTCCTGCAGCAAACTATTCCTACAGCTATTCCTACAGAGGATATAATTAATATCATTGTGAGGTGACATGCTGTGATAAATTAGGTGCAAAGCGGTGAATTCAAACAAATGTGCTTTGAGACTGCTGCTCGGTTGACCTCGTGAACTGGTAAGACAGGACAGCCTCCGCTCAGGTGAAAGTAGAGACCTTTAAAAACTAAGATCCCGGCTAATGGTTCCTGTTATCACCTTCCTGAGACAATACACATCCTTATCTTGAATAACAATTAGGAACTCTTTTACTGCCCCTGCTATGCTAAGTTAGCCCCATTAACACTAACAGGGAGGAAATGCGTTTAACATCTTAATAAGTTAAGAGACCAGGTGCAACCGAATGGAGGAAACTCAAGATAATATCTACTGTAATCCTAAAACTAATATTTAATGAATCAACATGAAACAAACATATCTAACCACTGAATTCTGCCACTGAGAAGTCAGAAACATAATATAATAGAATATAATATATAGTCAACTTTTATTTATACATTTTATTATTCAACATTTATTCATAATGTATTCATAATAAAGTAAAACATGTCATATTTAATTCATCAATATGAAACAAAAATAAATGACCACTGAAGGGTACCACAATATAATATAATATAGTAATAGGATTTTGTAATAATTATGTGTGTGTGTGTGTGTGTGTGTGTTTAGATTAATATTTGCTATTTCTAATGAGATTATAAATCATGGGGAACACATCATATTTAAGTAATCAACACTGAAAAGCATAATATATAATATAATATAATGTAATAATATATTCATAATAATAAATGTATTCAATCATGTACAAATATTTTTATAAATTAAAAAGTATAAAATATATTTTTGTTGAATGTTTATAATATACAGCATCATTATATAAGTGTATGTATTCTATTCTACATAGCCTGTGTGTATAGATAGACAGATATTACACTATATAACTATAAATAATATTAGGTAAAAATTGTTTTTTTATAGTGTATATATTTAGTGGGAGGTTATACTGATTCCTCAGCAACCTATTTTAAATCCGAATCAAGGTGTTTCCAATTTCGTTTATATCACATTTTCTTCAGCTTCATTATAAAAATGTACTCTTCATTCTAATTCTATAGGAATCCGGTCCTGCCCCACATTCAGCTCTTAGCCGCGGCAGCATATCAAATGTGAGACGCCTCCCACTGACATAATTTGTTTCACAGTTACTGCACAGCAGCATGAATCAGATGTTGACATTCTAATTTCATGCACACATGGGTGTTCAACCCCAACCCCAGTGTCTCTGGTGTCCATCGTACCTGGAAACAACCAGCCTGACCCCCTCCGGAGGTGTCCACTGACTCTCTGGAGCTTGTGCTATAATGAGATTATTTCTATGAACCCAAACATAAAGATATATAGCAGTGACATCAGAAGCACCTGTTACCAAATCTGATTGGGTTAAGCATGGCAGATGTGGAACTGACCAACATGTATTTATTGTGCAATTTAATTTATTGTTCTATTCTTATGCTATTGATTTATTAATTTTTCTATTAATTTATAAATCCTTTCGCTTATGTTTCCTAAGGAGGCTATAGCAAGTACCTCCACTAATGGGTCAGACCTACCTCATTTAAAGCAGACTTTTGCTAAGCATGCATAGTGTATAAACATATTTGTTTTTAGTAAAATCAACGTGTGGCTGCAAAGTAGAAAGAAAAATAGCCATCAGCAATGCATAAACACACATCCGTTCCTCCTTCAGCAGTGCTGTTTGTCACATTTGCAGAGTAAACTGGATGCAACTTTTGCTTAGCGTCGATTAATTTTTACGCTTTTACTAACAGTATTTTGACAGCCCATAATATGAGTGGAAACATGAGGTTTGGTTCAGCAGCTGAACCAAAATCTGGCCTCATTCTGTCAGAATCTACGGAGAGCTCCAGGTATAAGCTATTGCAGATAAGACTTACTTTAAGTCTAATTTAATGAAGAACCTGTGCTTCCGATACATGTGTGAAGAAGATACAACCAAACGGGATTTGATTTACATCCTGACAGTTTTTTAAACCCTTTACGATATAAAATTATTGGTTAAACAAAGAATTTGGCGCGATTTGGCCACAAATTACAAACAACAACAACGTGTTTACCGAAGTTAAAACCGGACTTTTGATCAACATCCTGTCAGTTTTCCCAAGTTTAACCATTTGCTATGAAATTGGTGCTATTTACACTCAAACCACTCAAACACGGTGACACAACAACACCGTGTTTACGAGTTTGTTGGTAGAGTTTACAGTCAGGTTTGTTCTGATTTACTTCCTGTCAGTTTCCCAAAGTTGATTTAGCGAACTGTTTGGCACTGTTTGCCCTCAGACCATTATTGATACACAATAACAACAACGTGTTTGCTGATGAAGAAGTCACAACCAAACCTGTTTTGATTTATGTCCTCTCATTTAACCCTTTTGGATATATAATGATTGGTTTAGCGAACTGTTTGGAGCTATTTGCCTCCAACCCATCGATATCTGTCACAACACCTCCGTGTTTACGTTACCTTTGCTGGCTGACTGAGTCCAAGTTCGCCTCTCATCCTGCAAAACAAATGAAGTCATTCGAGTTCAGCAAAAGCCAAGAATCAACCAAAGTTCTGTCAAACGAATTTGACTTATTGCTCGACAATAAACACCGTCCACTGTCCATTTCATCTCTCTCCGCTGGAGGTTAAGTCGAGTTTATTACCGACGCCTCGGCCGGCGTGCATTAAGCAAATCATAAATTATGCATGCTAATTACCTTGGGCTCCCACTGTAATGAATTCTTTTAATTAAACTACCACATTGTGGTTTTGCGTGGCACGCTCTATATTTTATCCCCCTGCCTATATGACCTTCTTCTTTGTAGGAGTGGATCATGTGGATGGTTGTGACATAGTTTTGTCTTTGCTTACACAACAGAGTTCACGTCGGTGTTAATGAACAGAGAAAAGCCCACTGAAGACAACTGAGGCCTTCGTTATTACGAGCCCTGAAATCACAACAAGCTAATGCTGCTGCTCTCCAGGATAATGTGCAAAGCTGGACGGCTTGGCTGACTGTTGATTTGAAGAAGTTAGACAACCGACACAAGTGTGTGCTACATGCAAATATGTGTGCTACATGCAAAATATCATGCTACGACCTATCTTTTTTATTTTATTTTATTTAGAAATAGTGTCTATATTTTCATGTGCTACTATAATTCTAGTTAGTGCAAATTCTATTTTTTGTAAATGCTGACAGGTATTACATCTGTGTAAAGGTAAAAGCGCTGGGACTGTATAAAATGTTAAGTTCCATAAAATATAAATATTGGACATATGACAGATAATAATTTAATAAATACAGTAATTATATTTGTTTGACACAGGCAGTAACCCAAGCTGTTTTAGCAGCACTGCAATTGTTTTATGTTATGTCTTTCTAAAATATTTTTTACATGTTAGTGATGCATTAGTAAAATGAAATAATAATGCTGAAATATGCAATAATAATCAACTGTAAATGAATATATAATAAGAAATTGCATTTACTTCAGTAAAGCTATGTATCTTTTTAAAGCTACAACTGATAAAGTGAATTCCTGTAAAACATGCCTGTTGATTTATACTTTTCATCTTCTTTAAATAAAATTAAGAAAAACTTTTGACATCTTATTTTACTTCTGTAAAACAGATTTTATCGATTTTAAATGAAATTTTCGTTTTTTTGAAGTTTCATTTAAAAAATGAATAAATAAGCGAGATATTTGTGCTAAAATCTGTAATCTGAAATCTGTACAATTGTTTAATTTGCAAAACACGTCTATTGACAAAGATAAACCTTTATCTTTAAATAAAACATATGTTTGGACATTACATTTACTTTACCGCTGTTAAGCTTGTACTATATTTATTGTTTTATATGTTTCTTGTTTAAGTATATGCTTAAAAAACTAAACATACACTTCTGTATAATCAGTGTGATAACCTAGAGTAAACATCAATGCAACACAATGTCAAACCCCAGAAAAGAAAGTGAAAAGAAAAGAAAAGCAAAAGGGGAAGAGTGGAGAAAAAACTTGCAGTGTTGTGCAAACAGTCTCTCAGGGGGAGGGGTTGGATTTAAATTCCAAAGGGGTCTCAGAACTCGTTTCCTAGTCCCCCAGTCAGCTATGTGTTTGTGAGAAATCGGCCTTTTTGTCTTTCTGAAAAAAAGACTAAATCTACATCGGTGGCCCAGTCTAAGTTTGCAATTCTTTGCACTTTCTATTCAAGTGAATGAGGGTGAATGAAGTGGCCAGGGACCCTTTATTTGATCAGCTCAATTGCATAAAGTGACGGAATTCTAATGTATTTGGTTAATATCCCGGAGAAGGCTGTTGCTCTCTATGCGGGGACGCAAACAATGCACCTGTTTCTCGCATTCTGACCGCGACATATCCTTTATCAATGGACCCCCCCATTAAATCAGAGAGTAAAAACGAGGTAAAATGCTGAAACGCGGTGAAATCATAGTGTAAAAATGTCGGGCAAAATAATATACAGATAATAAAAAAACATAAATAATAATTTTAATTTATAAAATAATATATAATGAAAGGTAATTGTATTTAAAGTGAAGCCGATTTTGGGGGTTTGTGTTAGTTAATAATTCGATTATACCCAATTAAAAAACTAAAACAGAAAAAATTGAATATCATAACTATTTAAAATATCATTTTGGAAACATATAATCTAAGTTTTAAATAAACACTGGCTATTTGTTTCTCCCCGACATAATTTCTGTCCTCCGATGAAATGTAAAGGTTTAAAACTCGAGTGTTTTGTAGCTGAGCTGATGAATGAGTCTGCTTGTGTGTGCTGTGACTGCGGCACAGTAACTTCATGCATCCTAATCAAGAGCTTCATTCATTTACTCCAGTCCGTCCTCACCTGCATGATCCGATGAACGAATCTATATCATTTAAGATGTTCAGAAAATATGCACAGGTATTTATTCTAAAATGTAAAAGAAGAGCTTATGAAGAAAATATAGTATTAATATTTTTATTAGGCCGACTATTAAGTAAGGAAAAATTAAGATCGATTTTCTCAAGCAAAATATTGTAAAGAGGAAAAGGTAGTACTAGCTATTAATTACTTTTTGCATTTCAGTAATTGTAATAATAATAATATTTTTAATAATCGTTTTTTTACATGTGAATTTGACCGTCTGTGTGAAGAAAGAGAAAACCACTAGCTAGATTCACAAACGAATACAAGAGGAAATGTATGTTTTCACAATTTTAATGAAAAAATATTCCGATGACCAAGTTTATAATTTAATGCAGACGCTTTGCACATCTCTTAAAAGCACGCATGCTTGCAGCAAAACAACACAAAGTCTGGAAAAGGCATGCTTTATGAACAAAAAGTACAAATGTACGGCATTTAATACACATGGTCACCACGGCTTTAAATAAAACGCTCACAAAACATTTCCTGCAAAATATCATGTAAAACATCTAACTAAAAAGTGCATTGGACACAATTCAATATCACTTATTTGCAATTATTCACATATTTACTTGAAGACCCTATCCTTTAAAACTATTTAAACTTTTTTCAAGTTTGCCATTGTAGCATACTGTACGTGTGTGTGTTTTAGATCAAGTATAGTATTTGGTTTCCAGACTGAGGCAAGTTTAGTCGTCTAGGACGTTAGTAGCATGACTACTAACTACATAAAAATAGTGAGCATTCCAACTTACGCATATTTTCAGCCTATTTCAGCACGATCGAATTATCTAACAATTATTAGGCGATAACCTGTAAAACAACGAGCACTTCCTTGTGCGATTGAAACACGAAGCAGATCGCAGTGCTTGGAGTTTGTCAGCAGTCAACCCACTCGAACGAACACATAAATTCTGGATATTTTTAAATGTAAAAACTCTTCATTTTACAATATGGTATCCGTGTCGATCCGTGTGATTGGACTCGTCGAAAGCAACACTTAAAATCTGAACAACATACACATAAATTAACATCACTGCAACACAGATAGCTCTTGCCTTGATTGTATAGCCAGTGTTTTTTTTTTCAAGGTCTATAGTTAAAATTCAACTTTGGAGTACAGGTGTCCATCGTGTCAGTGCACCGCGACCGACTGCAGCGACGCGGGGCCCGTCATGGTGTCGCTCGGGGTGGCGGGGCTGCTTTGGCTGGTCGCTGTCTGCGGGGAGGTCGGGCTCAGCGACTGGGGAGAGTTCGACAGGAAAGCGGAGATGTGGTGAGGCAACGCCGTCGGAGTGGGCTTGATCGGGACGGGGATCGCCGGTAAGGTCTGTCCGCCGTGGCAAAGCGACTTAATTGGCACACCATAGGCACTGTAATCGTTACTGGTCATGGAGATGGGCGCCACGCTGTCCATCATGCTAGTGCTATACATATGGGGCCAGGCTGTGGTCAGCTGGTTGTGGAGGGGATACCCGGTGGAGAACGCCAGCCCTCCCGGCACTTTATACTCTCGGGCGATGATGTTCTCGATTGCGAACGGGTGTTTGAACGTGGACGGCTGGGATACTCCCAGGCTGTAACTGGACATCTGGGAGGTGGGAGCCCAGGGCGCTGAGCCGGAGCTTGGCGTGCTGGAGGTAGTGGGCAGCGTCCGAGGGCTTGCTGGGCGCCAGGTGCTCTGATGTCATCAACTTGAAGCGTTTGCGGCGTCGCAGGAAACTTCCGTTCTCGAACATGTCGCCACAGCTGGGATGGAGAGCCCAGAAGCTGCCCTTTCCGGGCTGATCCGGGCGCCGGGGGATTTTGATGAAGCAGTCGTTGAACGAGAGGTTGTGTCGAAGCGAGTTCTGCCAGCGCTGGGTGTTTTCCCGATAGTAAGGAAAGCGGTCCATGATAAACTTGTATATCTCGCTAAGTGGAAGCATCTTCTCCGGGCAGCCCTGGATAGCCATTGCGGTGAGGGAAATGTAGGAGTACGGCGGTTTCTGGTCGCTGTATGTGTTTCTCCCGGGTCTAGGCATGCTGTCCAAATTCTGTGTTGGAATTCAGCTGGAAGTCTGTCCTCGAGTATTTTATTATCGCGCTTCTGTTCTCTTAAGAGCGCCGAGAGTCTTCCTGCAAGTTCACTTCTCTGGTGCTGTGAACTCAAGAAAGAAGAAATAGTAAGGTTTCCTTCTTCCCAGGCCAGCTTGAATGGACCAGATCCTCTCTCTCTCCGTCTTTCTTGATAAGACTAAGAGCTAAGTGGCTGCCTCCATGTCCTTCCTCTAACCATCTGATAGTTTTACGTGGCGACATGGGCAGAAAAGACCCCTGTAGAGGCGCTTCATTAATGTGCCACTTCTTTGCTATCACATGACAATCGCCTTGGGAGGAGGGGGGCTGGGAGAAAGGCATAATCTGGTTTCATTTACACCTATTTACATGGACACCTTGGGCCAATAGAAATCATTTCCATTTGAAGACAGAGCAAAGGGGTGAAAAGGCTCGGCAACCGGAATTGAACTGCGATGGCACCCGGTAACAGTGTGTGAAGGTATGTGTGTGAACCTTTCTGTGCGCTTCGTGGGGTGCTTGGTCTACATTTCACACGTACAAATGGAGCTACCGAGCAATGGGATGTTTGACATGGAAATTGTCTGAAACTTGCATGCAGCTTGCATTGTATCGTCACAGTTACTTTTTGCTTGTCTTGCTGTCATGACACAGTTCGTATGACTTTTGCCGGCTTTGTTATGCCTCCTTAGAGCGAAAATGTCAATTGCATCCCAACGTAAACATGTGGAGGGCAAATTAAACCGTGTAGCGACACATTTTTCCGTGTATTTCCACACGACTAACCTGAGCGCCTCGTTATTATAATGAGCCAAGGGAGTCATGCATATGTCATTTAGCCCATGAGCATATGTTTATTAGCAACTAGGAAATGAGCTAATGTTTCACGGATGGTCTTTCGATACAGTCATGCGATACATATTTTATTAAATCACGATAACATTTAAGGTGAATTTGCACATATAATAACACTGTAAAAATACAAAAATTTCCGTGAAGCCTTTATATATTTTTTAAGTTTCACATTGATTATTTTATTGCACGCTTTCGACGTTATTACCTATTTGAAAAATTGATATAAATTAAGGAAATTATTTAGACAAATGTAATGGATGGAAACAACAATCTTACGGCATAATGATGAAAACATATTTACTGTGCAATTAATAACAATGACAATGCGTGCTCACAACCAGCTACTCGCTTAAATAATTACACATAGTTCATTAGTATTACACGGTGCTTACTTATGCAAATACACATTAACACTGTAAAGTGTGAGCCAATCATCAAAGCTATTTTTTTTCTCCAAATGATTAATATTCGCTTAATTTTAAAGATGTGGCCAGATCTCATTATTGCGGGTTTAAATGCGCGGGCACATCCGACAATATTAACATCAATACTTGAGAAACCTCTTCACAAAGCCGACGACATGATAAACATAAAAAGACACGACCTTTGCACACATTAAGGCTTCCAACAGAAGAAGCCACAATAACAGTCGATGGGGATACAAAATGATTTTTATATAAAATAAAAACGGTGAGATATTTTCCCCAAAAGCCACACAAGTGAGGTGACCTGGAGTGTGCATTAGAAAATGTGCAAACATTTAAACAAAACAAACACAAAAACCTTCTTGAAATGAAACTTCATGATGCCAGGCGGGCTTTTGTGCTCATGTAAAGCAAACTGAAAAAGTACTTCACATATGCAAATAAAGCCTTCAGTGGCGTTGTGAAAACTGTATAAAATATCCATAAGTCAATTATATGAATGTGAAAACCAAATGGAAGCCTATTTTGAGCAATGGCCATTCAAGCTTTTTTTCAGGGCTCACCAAGGGCCACCTTTCCGCTTGGCGAGTTTGCAATGCGATGGACCACACACGAGCTCGCGGATTTGCTCATAATTTATGCAAATTTTCCACCATAAATCCACCAATGAGACCCCTGACTGCTCTGACGGATCGCGAATAGAATCAACCATACAAGTGATTAGAAGCAATACGCATTGTTTATTTTGATGCCTGTTTGGAAGATGCAGGAGGGAAAAGATCTGTATCTAAACCGCGGGAAGAGAAAGAGAGAGAGAGAAAACAGACTTTTACCAGGCAGCTAATATTTACAAAACAGGAGGAAAGTACCAAGCAAAGCGTTATAGTTTCCTTGGTTGCACACAATCACCGTCTCAGAAACACTTTCTTTCCCAGCTAGGAAGTCATGCTTCTCGCTGCGCCATGAAGTAGTACTTCTTTTAACTTGTCATTCCTCTGCTTGTGTATTGACAGAAAAGGGCCAAAGGATTCCAATTTTCCAGGCTTCTTTCACATGAAGTTTTCCAGAGTTCTTTTGAGGAAGCAACGTCGAGGTGGTGAAAAAGCAAGTAATCTTCAATGAATCTGCCATTCTGATGGTCCGACACAAGTCTCCGACACCTTCAAAGAGAGAGAGAGAGAGTTAGTATCGTGTGCGTAAAAACTATTGATTTCTCTGCCCAAATGTTTACCCAGACAAGAAACAATAGAAACACAACTGTGTGTGACTTTCCTAGTGTTCGAGGAAATAAAGGATGTGCTCGAAAATAACAAATGTGGAAAAAATCGCACTTCACATTACCTTTAAAAAAAATAGCTTATACATTAACACCTTTCTGTGTTTGGAGCTCAGACGATCTGAGAGCTATATTTCAAACTTTGATATGGTATTCACACATTTGTCGGCTATGAATTTACTAACTAACTTACTGGTGTTAAAACCTCATAGCACTAGTTAAAATATAGACATTTATTATTGTATTTTATTTAATAGTGATAGAATGTAATTTTCCAAAATAACAAATATGACATTTATCATTTTAAACATTATAATTAAAATGATCAAATTGAGCTAAAATATAAAAATATCGAAAATAATTCTAACTGGACACAATTATGACAAAATATTAAAATCAGACATTGAGTGTGTTAGACATTTTCCTATGCACCGTCCCATTTTGTGGATTGTCCATCTTGGCTCTGCTGTAATTCAAAGCATTTCCGAATCTTTTAATTACACGTGTACCGTGTAAAATATATTTGCAATATTATGCAATGCGCCCAGTCGCCCGCGCGCTGATCCTACAGACGCGCAGGCAAATGTTTTCACAGTTAATCACCGCACAATGGCACAGTATCAACCTGTGATGAGGACCACCCAACTCATTGCACTTTCTCCGTTTTTAGCGGGATAAAGTTTCCGGCAGCTGTCATGGAAATCAGCTTTGTCCTTAACTTAACGGTTAACCAATGTGACGAGGACGAGCCGTGTGTATTTGTTCACCGAAGATTTGCTGCTTTTTCTTCCCGCCAGCCCCGAGCGCAGCGCTCGAATGGCTCACTGCAAATGCCACCACGATTGTTGAATGGCTCGAGTCCCGCAGCAGTAGATCAACTGTATAATGTGCGAGTGAGTTTGGTCATTTGTACAAGCTGAACAAAGGTTGGTCTAAGCCAAATTGCATTGCACTTGTGAACCGGGGGCTCTAGTCTTAAGTATCTTTTACAGCTGGGGACCGAGAACAATTTTGTGTGCGTCTGAAAAGGCAGAAAAACAAAGGCACTTTCTGAAGCATCTTAAAGTAGAGTAGTGAGGCGTGACATTCCCAGGGCGATGGGACACAAAGGCTGAGGTCACGCGGATGAAAAAGAGAATCAAACAGCCACTTTCACACGTCTGCCCTCCGCCACACAATAGGAAACAAATGTTGTTAAAAGAGGATCGATGCCATTCATTGTGAGGCAGCGAATGATAGCAAAACAATATTGTCAAAGTGAATCAACTTTGGGATATGCTGCCACCCAGGAAAAAAAGGAGGGACAGGGGGAAAACTTTAACTTTGCCTTTACATCCAAGCATGCAAGGAGCCTTCGGTGAAACCGTGCAGGAACTTATGATACATATAACATTTTTGAATGGCTCTAAAAACGTCAAGATGCATAACCCCCCCACCCCCTCCATAAATTTTTTTTACACATAGGTCATTAATTTCAGAAAATGTACTCCGTGTGATCTGATCAAAACGTGCCTTGCCACAAAATATGCTCAATATGTGACATTTAAAAAAAGAAAAACATTAGGACAAAACGGTCCTAAAAGGGTCTGAAACGAATCACAGTTGTTTGTCTATTTGTCACTGTGCAATACAATTATAGGTATATGATATTATAAAATATAATAAAAAAATACAATCATATTTTAAACAGTATTATTAATAGAAACTGCTTTGCTTTTTATGCCAATATTTCCTTTCTCAAGAAGTTCAATCTTTTTACAGTTGCAGCCTTTTTTGACATTTTTTTCACCTTAACGACCCGCAAAAGAATATGAATATCAAAATAAATATCAATGTGGCATTTAATTTCAAAACTGAAAACGTGTATCACAAGTATAGCCGATAGTCATTTTGACAAGAATATTGAATAGACTGTATTATTACTGGCGTATAACATATACCATTATTATTATTATAGCTGGCCGTTAGTGCATGTCAGAACCCAGCTGAGCTCTCCGTCAAACTCCACGTGTATTTCATCGCATCTTTCTGCAGGCAATGTAGATTTACCAAAGAACTAATGAATAAACTAATTGCAATGGCTGGCGGTGTAATTGACATTGTTAACGCAAACATTTGAATAAACATATCATCAAAATGCCTATTTTGAGACACAACAATGCATCATAATTCACAATAATAGACGAATTTAATAATAATAAAAGCACGCTCTGAAGTAATCAAGTTATTGTATTAATAGTGTATGTTTATCGTGCATTATTGTCGGAAAAGCCCGAGCAGGTGCTCAGAACTGAGTTACAGTCGCGGGTAACCTGTCGGACTTTACATCGGACTCATACCTTTCCCAGCCCGACCAGCATTGTTTTAATGAAGTCTGCGGCGTTCCCCTGAGATGCTTTACGGTGCAATTAAGAGCGTATTTGTGAACTAATTCAAGAGAATGTCAATTAATTAGCAGACGCCAATGCTCAAAGTTAAACGCTATTATCTCACACTGCCCTCATTTTGCTTGATGGACTTCGTCTTAATTATGGGCTTATGGTTTGTTAGCTGTATCATCACTTAACTTAAAGGAACCACTGTGCAATTATATACACGCATACTGCAGACTGAGCTCAGCGTTTGGGGCTTAGATATAATACATAATTATTTAAATGTATACTAAATGCTTAACGTTATGTTAGACATAGTAGCCTATGTGTAATTATTGCATATGCATTATTGTTGTTTTAGTTTGACAGTAATTAAATACTTGAAACGTGGGCACTACAATGAGATCAATAAATATATTTCAAAATATACCGATTTTTGTGGTATTTCGATCCAGCATAAAAGCACAGCGTCGTTGCTGTTGTTCTTTGCAGGATTTCCTCCGCTTCCCGAGAAGGTTGCAGCGATAAATACAAAGGTTAGCCGCTAAGCCGAGTCCCATATTAGTATGCATGTAAAATTAATTAGCTGCTTCTCGGTGACATCAAAAAGAAGTACCTGGGAGAACGACGCCTTCAGGGCATGCCGAACATATGCTGGGATTACAGTTAATGGACTAATTACATAAATTAGGTATTCATTATACAGCACATCAGGTGTGGAGGATGTCTCAATTGAGTGTAGTTGGGGACGTTGAGGGAATCAAAGGGTTTTACTAAAAGGCCGGTCAAGACTCATTTGTCCAGACCATTTTTCTCCTCCTTCAAAAACAAGGGGAAATATGCAAACAAAAGAGAAGGCATGATTAGAGCTAAATACTTTTATGCATCTGCAAGAAAAGGATAGATAGATAGATAGATAGATAGATAGATAGATAGATAGATAGATAGATAGATAGATAGATAGATAGATAGATAGATGATAGATAGATAGATAGATAGATAGATAGATAGTAGTTCTTCTTTTGGCCATCAGGTGGGGGCAAGAATACAATTGAGACTGTTGAGTTTACTCAGAACTGAATTAATAGATGATAACCACTTGACCTTATTTCAGTTCTTATCCCAACAAATTACATTGATTTTTTGTGTGTTTATTATCAAAATAATTACCAAATGTCATGAGTGTAAAATAAACATGTAACATTTTTGTTTTTATTTAATATGTCCAAATATGATTGAGCAGTTTTTTATGAAGAATTATTGTTTTAATAGTAGTAGGAGGAGTAGTAGTAGATAGATCTATTCATCTATCTATCTATCTATCTATCTATCTATCTATCTATCTATCTATCTATCTATCTATCTATACAATTATAATAAATGTAAATACTGCATCACACATTGTATTGTCATGCTTTTTATTTCTGTTTTAAAACCCAGTTGAGTTTTAAATGATTCAAAATAATAATGTCTTTTGTTAATAATACATTTTGTATTATTTTTTCAACTTAAATTTAAAACAGAAATACTACAGTACTACTGGACAGTACACAACTGACATTTGCACACCGGCATATTCATACTCAGATTTACAGCAGGAGGTTTTTCAGCACCACGGAGAGCTCCTGCATTTACCACAGTGCCCACGCTCAGTCCACCATCATTTCACTCTGATCCGAATGACACAGATGAAATTCATTACGGCTGTATGGAGGGAGGAATTAGAACATGAGAGAAAGAATGACAGGAAGGCAAGAGGTTTTGAAGCTAAAGGATCAAGTCTTTATCACATCCACCTGTGTCTAACAAACATCTGGCACATACAGTGACACACAGCTGGCCACCGCTGCTAAATGAACGACACCTGTCTATCTCCCCGTGTGTATTTGTGGACACGTGTGTGTGTGAGGGGGAACGTGTGCTTATGGAGGGTCTCAGCTCTCCCCAGTTCATTGGGTCCATATGGAGAAGAACAGCAGGAGTGATGAGCGCTCTACCTGGGGCCCATGTTTGCTCTACTGAGTGTGACCAGGAATGTGTGTGTGTGTTACAAACCTCTGCATAATTCATGACTGTCACAGGGACGCTGTGTACCGGTTTGTTATTGGATGTTGTACCTTCCAAACTGATCAGTTACTCAAGTGAAGCTACTTAACGAGCTCAGCTTGTTAAAATAACAGTGGATGGCAAAGACGTCTAGGGAAGAAATTGCTTTATTCATTTGTTACAATAAAAGTAATTAACAGACTGGCTAACCATAGGATATGTAGATTTTCAAAATGTCACCAAACACCAATAGAAGGCTATTATTCAGAGTAAAAACCGTAAGATAGTTTATGAGATCACTATGGTTTTACTTAAAACTTACTGTGGGGCTTTTCACATGTGACAGTTAACCCAGTTAAATGGAATCCTAGGTATTTATGAACTTACGTTTCAGTTTAAACTCTAGATTAATGTTCATTTTTGCATATTTGCAATGTCAGTGTCATTGATTAGACAAATGCAGCACGTGACCTGCATTGCGAATCTTTGTAGTACACTGTACAAAAAAAAATCCATAACATTTACGGTAAAAAAACAGCAGCTGTGGTTGCTAGAATTGTACCATACAAATACTGTAGAAATGTTTTAGGTTTAACGGTTTTAACTTAAATTTACAGTTAAATACTGTAATTTCATCAACTGTACTACTGTAAAATCAGGTGGTTATGAGAAAATCACATGATGAACCAAAACCTATCACAAGCAGCTTTGAAATATTAACATATATTGAAGGTGCACAGTGTCATTCACACAAACACTAAACACCATCATGGTAACACACATGAAACTGAAATAATGCAATAAACATTAATTTAACAACATTTGGTGTAACATACAACCCTACGTTATTTCAACAACAATAACAAAAAAATTAAACATTGCCATTTAACACAGGGAATTCTGGGAATGTCAATTTATGGTTATTCACTGTAAATTATGTGCTCTTTTTCAAGTCCCAAAATGGTATTCTACCGTAAAATTTTAACCATTTAAAACCATTTAACAGGTTTTTACTGTATCATTTTTACAGTATTTTACCATTAACTTCACAGTATTTTTTTACAGTGTAGCTATTATTTATATCAGACTACAACTATTAAGTGAATTTTTGGTGGATTATAAAGGTAAGAATAAAATAGCCTTTTATTCACTCTATTTCTGTGTTTTTTTGTGTCAAAATTTGATGGTGCTAGCGCTGAAAAAGTGGCGCATCACTTTCCGCAGCAGGGTTTCACAACCTCAGGTAAAAAATACTTCTATTAGCACTCTTCTAAAGTACAATTGTGAAACAGATTTCCAGGGGTTAAATAATGATAATAAAGTTTTAAATGTATTTTTTAGCTTTTTATAATAAGTAAACGCTGCACCAGTTATTGGTTTCTCATGTAAACTTCCTTTATTCTTATAAAAATACCTCAAATTGCACAAAAACCACATACAAACGATGAAGTTTTGCAATCGTATATTCATTAGCTTCATGTTTCATTGTTACTTACGAATACGAACGAGAAAGAACACGAAAGTGTGTCACGTCATCGGAAGGTAGGATTTATGAGCACACAATATTGATTGATGGATCTACAGCCAATCATCTGCATGTGAGTATATCCTGGAAGAGTGAGAGGCTGGCAATGGTTAATGCCACTTCATTCCAACCGGATTACATGGAAATTAATATAAATAAAAATTCTCAAATATACATGTAAATGTGTGAATACATCAATAATTCTCCAAGTGTGCACCTAATGGACGTTGTTTAGCCATGTGATCACAAATAAACAAGAGAAAACACGATTGAATATGTATGTGTCTCATTATTCCATTAGAAATATTAATAACTACAGATTGATTTGGTGTGATTTTGCACTCCTGACATAAATGAAAAATTGCTGTCATTGTAACCAAGTTTTATCATAAGCAGTGGTTAAATATTTAAGCTTTCTAATCAATGTAAAGATACACAGTTTCTCAAGATCAAATAAAGAATACTACAAGGTAAGTTTGAGTATGCAAAGAGTGGGCATTAATATAGTAATTTAGTTAACTGAGAATAAAAGTGGATTTTCTGTTACACACAATATAAAAACATGTCATGAATCAATATGTCTGGTCAAATGAAATGAACTGTAACACTCAGAACTGACCCCGAGGGTCCCTTGAGTGCACTTAACCTTTGACCCTTGAGACCTTTTAAGTCCATTCCTAGTCTTCTCAAACACATTGTATCACTTAAAACATGATCAAATCCTTCTACCTTCATTCTCTTTTAAATGTTAGCCTTGCCATGACCACACATAGACATTATGTTAAGGAGTGTGCTTATTCATATTGGTAACGCAAATTTAAACCCAGTTCACTTTTCGTGAATCACCCATACAGACAGTTCCTGCAAAAGTATCAATCAATTAATTTGAATCTGTGCACAAATAATGTTTCCCGTCTATACGGAGTCATTTGAAATCCTGCACATATTAATTAATCATTTTGAAACCATGTACCAAATAATTTGAGTCCCTGCACAAATTAAATTTGAATCCCTGCCCGATTCATGTAATTCCTCGAATTGATTCATTTGAGTGCTTGAACAAATTAATTTTGAATCCTGGCACTGATTCATTTGATTTCTTCCACCGATTACACCGATTCGTTGCACAAATTCAGAAAAACAGATTCCTTGCATAGATGCACTTGAAACCCTGTACAGATTAATTTTGAATCCTAGCACCAATTCATTTGATTCCCTTCGTCAATTCATTACAAGTCTCTTCACAAATTGATTTTGAATCCCTGCACCAATTAATTTGATTCCTTACATAGATTCATTTGAAATCCTGCACAGATCGAATTCAAATCCTGGCACCAATTCACTTCACTGTTAGACATTTCAGTAATTTCCACAGTTATTTACTGTATATCACCCAGTATAATACTGAAAATTCCCTTTACAGTAAATAACTGTAATACCCTTTGCTTCATGGGAATTTTCTGTGACATCAGACCCCACATACAGAGACTTACTGTATTTTGATGGTGAGCAAAGGTGGTGGCCACGTTTTGGAGCAGTATCTGGGTTTTGCAGATGGCTATATTCTTTGGCTGCTTGTCTGCACATTATGTTTATGTAGCCTAAAGATTCTTTGTGAGGATAAATCCAGAGGATACAACATAATGCACTGCAAAACGTCCTAAGACAGGAATGGTGAAGATGCACTGCTCCAGCAATGGAAGTCTATATTTTTAAGTGTTATACATGTAACGTTTTAAATAAAGAATTTAATAGTTTGTAGTCATCATGTCTGTTTTATTTGAATGCCAGTAGTACTCATGTAGAGTAAAAATAAAACGAAATCTATATACAAATTATAAAATCGAATGAAATCTATATTAAAATGAATAAATTACAGTAGTATACTTATGAATTTGATTTTATTTACAGTAATTTATTGTAAAACAGTACAGTTTGCAACTGTAAATCAAATACAGTTTGCAACTGTAAATCAAATACAGTTTGCTACTGTTAATCTTAATTACAGTAACTTACTGGCAACACTACTGTAAAAAACCTTTAAAATGTCTAACATTGTTGACCAATTCTTTTGATTTCATGCACAAATTAATTTTAAAGCCTTGACCAATTCATTTGATTGTTTGCACTGATTCATTTGAGTCCTTGCACAAATTAATTGAACAAATAATTAGATTCCTTACATCAATTTACTTGAGTCCCTACAGAGATGTAAGCTAGTTTCAATAGTAGCTTCCCCTAATAAAACAAGGGAAAACGTTTCAGCTGTCATTGTCAATAGTGTAGCAAAGTAAAGTCACTTTCAAACCACGCAGCTTGTTGGTTAACTTGGCGAATTCACCTAACCAACTTGAATCTGAGCTAAATATTTATGGGGAACGTTTTGGTAATTGCACAATTTACATTTAAAATCAATCACCTGCAAACTTTGTGACCACATCTTTAGTTTGATTCTAAAATAGCAAGATTAATTATAAACCTAATAAAGCACATGTTTCAATGTCACAACAATCTACTGACAACATACACAATATCCCCAAAACCTCAATTTACAAGTTAAGGTTAACAACATACGCCCATGTCCCTCCCTTCCGATCTCACACACCTCCTCAATATCACGTCCTGTCTTACGGGGCACTCTGGTAAACAGCATGCCGTCATCAGCTGAGCTCTGCTTTTAATATGATCAGGAGAAGCTGGGCGGCTCTGTCGCCCACATGCTCATAGAGACCTTGGTAATGAGCGAGAGGCACTTAGCCAACTGGGACCAGGCGAGGGGCATTCTATCTATCTTTCATCTCATGCGAGGGATGTCTCGGTCTCCCAGGACGCCACTAAACCCGCTAAAGATCACAGCCGCATGCCACGCACCCCTGCTTAAATTAGTGTTTACCGCACTGATAAACAACAACACCTTTTTTATGTCAGGACAATGTGAAGAGTATCCTAAGGGCAGGTAATGGGATAATGAGGAGCGGATACATATTTCAGATACAAAGTTGTTTTACAAGAAACAAATGGGGTCCGGTCATCCGTAGGGGACGGAGGAATGGACTGTAGATGATCGGTGTGACATTAGCTATGTTTCACACACCCAAACAATCTGTTTAGAATCGGCTCAGTTGGACTGAAAAGCCTTTCTGATTGAACTTGATCTGAATTAAGTTTTGATTGAACTGGAAGGGAATGTAAAGATCTGAATCCAATCAACAGAAATATATTAAACATGTAAACACCTGAATGTACCGTTTTCTCAAATGAATTCAAAAATACCTACATATGTTTTATATCTTACAAACATGCATATTCTTATTATTTACTTCTCACACAAGTCAGGGGATGAGACTGAATATTTACTAAATATTGGCTAAAAATTATTCTGACCAGGGTTATTATGGTTAACTATAACTAAAACCAGAAAATAAAAAGTCCTTACTTGAAATAAAGTAAATGTTTTGGGAAATAAAATACATTGAAAAAAAATAAATAACTTATTTACATTTGATCTAGTTTCCAAGACAACATTTTTCATTTTATTTCATTTAATAAAGTAATATAAATAAATGCAAGTAAATTAAAACTACATAGACTATAGAATATACTGTAGACATTTAAAAAAGTAATAAAAATGATGAAATAATTTTCATAATTTTCTTGTGTTTTAACTACAATCAAAATTAAAACAGAATATATATGTGTATATATATATATATATATATATATATATAATAAACTAATAAAAAACTAAATGAAACAATTATGTTTTTTTATTTAGTTTAACTTGAAGTACTAAAATAACAAAAACTAAAACTAATAAATAAGTATATAAAACCTATAGACATTTAAAGAAACTAGTAGCCTGATTAAACATGTAATTAAACAATTGGCAAAACTGTAATAACATATGAATGAATCATTGCTTTTGACATATTTGTGAGGTTTCGTCTTCACTTAGTTTACCTCTAAGTACTAAAATAACTAAAACAATAAATACACATTTATAAAAAATATTGACATCAAAAAACACAAACTAATAAAAATGGCCAAAAAATACAAAAATAAAAATTAAATGTCGACTAAAATTTAATTGAAAACTAAAGTTTTCAAAGTAAAATTGAAGTACTAAAATAACTAAAACTAACATATTTAAAATACAAAAACTAATAAAAACGGCAAAAAATACTAAAATGTTCACTAAATTGAAAGTGAAAACTGAGAATATAAAAATAAAATCTAATTCAAAACATTAACAAAAAATAGTATATCAATGATACGCTGCTTCTGACACATTTGTCAGGTGTCTTTCTGAAAGATAAAATGGTGTTTATGCTTGTGCTAGCTTTGGTGATTTTGTCGCGCCGCTTTCTCTGGTTCTGAACGCGGCGACTAAGCACTGAATTTTTGTTCGGGGATACATGTAATGCACACAAATATGTACTGATTATGAAGTTTAGGATTCATATATACAATGTTCAGCATCTGTAACTGAAATATTGTGCTTGTAAACATCCCCTCTTTCACGAGCATGGTGCTAATGAGGTTAGCCACTTAACACACAATAGGCTTTATATTTAAAATGCGATGCGCCTCCCCTCGCTAACTCATGTTAGACCACCCTCCGCTGTCCCTGCCCTCCCTTCGTCTTTGTTTATGGCCGAGTATCATTTTAAGCAGTTAGGGCCTGTCACAGACATCCAAATACTTTAATTGGGCCTGATTTACGCCCTGAATTAACAGCATCTCCATCGTCGAGCACAAACAAGGGGCCCCGGTAAATCATGGCTCCGTTAATAGGGCCAGGCAAACAGTCAACTGAGCATGCCGGAGCTTTCCGTGCTCCTCGGGAGTTGACCAGCCCTGTGTGCCTCCTGCTGCAAGGTAATATGCATGACACATTTCCAGGCACTAATTCATTTGTTTAATAATAAGATGTGCTAACCTGTGCCGAAAACAGTGTGGGATTGGAGGAAGCCGGAATGGCACTATTAATCCATGGCTAATCAAAGGGCAGGAGATGGCGCCGGGCTCCGCGAACTGGAATATTTGGCTTCCTGCTAAAGAATGCTAATGGCGAACGCATGTCTTCGCTTGTTTAATCTCACCTAACGATATGAAGGAGCCCCTTGACTGGCGCAAGAAAAGTTGTTTAATGCATATGTAATGTTTGGAGGCACTATTGCGTAGTTTCTCAAGAAAACTGTTGATCAAGAGCTCTCCATCAATTATAGAAACCGAGGAGTGCTAATCAAGAGCGGTGGGATTGTGGGAAAAGGAGATGACGGGTGGCCACCATCGAAGAGAGTTTTAGGAAACAGTCGTTGAACTGTAATACATTTAATTTCTGTGCAGATTTGAAGGTCAGAAGTATGAATGAAGATGTGATAACGGCCTCGTGTGTAGGCTTATGTGTTTCAACAGCCCGAGAGGCGCGTGATTAAGACATCAGGCCGACCACTGAGCTCAAGTGTGATAAATAATACAGAAGGTGCTTCATCTGTCCAGGGAGAGCAGCCCTGCAGTTAAACCTCCACAGAGAAAAGTCATTCCCCAGACAAATCATATAATCTTACTTCTGATTCAATAACTGACTCTTTTGAAATCAATACAGACAGACATTGCTCCTAAACAAATGCAATGTATATTTGTATAGTTGTTGACCAATGTCAATGCAATTAAAAACCCAGAGCATGTATGATATACAAATATCTTGTGTATATTGTTTGTAAAACGAGTATTGCTTGTAAAAGATGGGTTGGGAAACCAGTGAAAACAACAATGCACAATGAAATGAATTAATAATAAATCACATATTTGCTAAATTAATAGCACAGTGTAACTAACAATATATAATCACGCATAGTTAGCAACTTTTAAAAGAAGGAGAAAACATTGCTTTTGTTGTTGATTTTAGAAATCCGTGATATTTGTGATATAACAAATCAAAATAAATCTAAATCTAAATAATACATCAGAATCATTAATATTATTTTGGGTGGTTTAAGACAAATCATGTAACCTTACTTCTGAATAACACATTAGTTTGCCATATATTCATACAGATATTATTACATGTAAAAAGAGACACGTTGCTTGTGTAAATCAAATAGAATATTTTTTATTATATTATGTTCAATTGTTTGTGTGTACACACAAACACACAAACACTCACGCACGCATACGCACACACACACACACACACACACACACACACACACACACACACACACACACACACACACACACACACACACACACACACACACACACACATATTTATTTATTTATTTTTTAGAGTGTATTCAAAATTGCAACTAAGAATATATAATCATGCATCTTTATAGCAAATAAATAGAATAGAAAAAACATGCACTTTTTGTTGATATTTATGATTCAGGAAATCAAAGTTATATATTTTTTAGCTGTATATATATATATATATATATATGTATATATACAGTGTATGTATGTGTATATGTATATGTATGTATATATATATATATTCAGCAAAAAATATATAACTTTGATTTCCTGAATCATAAATAAAAAATACATATATAATATATATATATTAGTACTTTTTCCTTACAATTAAGTATTTAATATCACATGAATCATTTTAAAAGTACAAACCAGAACAGTAAGAGTATTTGAAAGGAACATTGCTGTTATTCTGTAGAGTTTTATTAGTGCCTCTATTTACGGTTTATGTGCAATACAATCACAGATTATGGTTCAACGGATTTACTCTCTTTTAAATATAATCATGACGTACGGTCTGTTCGTCTAATTACATCCCGTGTAATGACATTCTCAGGAAGGGCCGTCTGGAAAGCCAATGGTGAACCATTGGAGAGCAAATCAACCCGAGTCAGAGATTAGGAATTAATGGCACAAGTACAATTTGCCATGTTAAATCCAATTGGAAAAATAGCGTACTCATGAAATGCATCACAAAAAAAGCATTATTGTTAGGAAGGAAAGAGTATCCAATTCACTTTACAGTATGTAATTCAGTTCTGTAAAAATAAATTCACAGCATCCATTCTGCTAAACTGAAAAGTAATAACTTTTTCTCACTCTTTGGTGTCAGTAGTCATTGGTAAAGCTTTAAAATGATATTCCAAATCAAAAGAAACTTTGAAAAGACATCTTGTTCCCATAAAATAGCAAAAATGTACAATCTAATTTCACAGTTACCCGTTCTTTGCGACTTCAGATCGACCCACCTTCATGATCCAATTTTGATTGCCTCCTAATCATGTTCTAATTTTGAATGTGGACTTGTTATGCAAAAGAAATGGAGAAACTAATCACATTTGCTCTGTCAGAGACGGTGAAGACGAGCGCCGGGGAGCGTGCCGCACTGGGGTTATGAAGGAAAAACCACAGCGCAGATCTGACAAATGTCAAGTGCCACTGGATGCTTGAAATCAGCCATGTCTGCGTATGACTTCTGCACCGCTGTAGCTTTAAGAGCCTAACTCATATAGTTAGGAAATGTCCAATTCCATGTCTAGGCAAAACCATTACAAGCCCAAATAATTGACTTTTAAAATCTGTTTCCTTAGCAACAGCAAGAAAAAGAGAACAAAAGATGGAGCTTTTGTAGATGAAGCTCACCTGTGGAAAGTTGATAGGCGGTCAGAGCATCGTCTTGCAATGACTTGAGGCACATGGATCCCAAAATAAAATTATTTGATCATTTTGTTCATACAATGAAGGTCAAACATATCCATAATATCTTTGGACACTATTGATTTGCATTGTGTATATATATATACACAGTCTCCTATATTTCAGAATATATTCTTTAATGTTCCACAGAGCAAAAAGAAGGCCATACAAGTTTGGAGCAACACGAGAGAGAGTAAATGACAAAAATAGCATTTGTGGGTGAATTAACACAACAGTTTGCATCTTATCAGTTTTTAGATATAGTAACATTTTTAACAAAATAATTAAAGATTTAATCACCCACCAGACAAAACAACATATCATATCATATTTATATTTTAATTTAAGTCAATTAAATCGTCATTATACCAAATTAGGGGTTAAATAACAAACAGATTTTTTCAGGGATAGTAGAAATGAGCAATTACTGGAGTGATTATTATGTTGGCATGGATAAGTGCGTTAAACTGAATAATCGCTATAAGCACTTAGCACCAGATTCACGACTGTGTCAGGGCTTCTGTGTAGAAACAGATGCACACAGATGAACAAATCCAAGCGTGAGCACAGCTTGACATTATGAAGCACTGACTGATCTATTACAGCTGAAATGGAGCTGAAACATACAGTTCTTCATCACCAAAATCAGGAGATTTTCAGCTGCACCTCTTAAATCTGGCGGCTTACAAGGTTTGTCTTTGAGTTTAATGACCTGTACTCGTAATATGACCTAAAGACCCATTTCATAGCATTGTGAACCATATGTTATAGCTTTTAGGTGAACTTTGACCCCAGTTTTATACTAATGGACTCTATATATTCACTTAAATGCATGAAATAGTGTGAATTAATATAGAGACCACTCCAAATGCCATGACACCATAAAGCTTACCCGTGATCTTTTAGGAAATATGAAATGCTCTTCACAAGGAATGCTATATTGAGGGTAGAGTTACAGTAACAAATTGCTACATAAGCTATAGAGCTACGTTTTATGATATTAATACTGTGTGTGAGGTATGTTAATCTAACAAACAATCCATAAGCTAGCAACACATTTTGCTGCCATACTAGGACAATTTAAACAAAAAATGTGGCATTTTTTATTATTCTGTTTTTTTTTTTTTACCCTGACCATTTCCACCACAGTGGTCTCAAATGACATTTTGCACGTTCTTTGATGGAAGTGACAGTGGAAACTCAATTTTTCTGTATTTATTTATTTTGCTACATTTGGTTGGCTCCTTTGTCTTGCTGAGGTTAATTGTATGTTTTATGCATCCTTAATAAACACAATTTATAGGTATCATATGTTTTGCATAATTTGACCAAAATATTGCCTCACTGAAAAATAGCACACAAGAAAACCATTATCTACATCATTTTTAAAACATTTTTCCAAGTGATATTTACCTTGAGTTGTCCTTGCTCTCATTCTTGTCATCTTCAAGATGAAAATGACTAAGGGGCAGTCAAATTTTATGTAATATATTATATATATATATATATATATTAATTTGTTTCACTTTTTTTGTTTAGATTATATAATTGAAAACACAATACGTTAATTATAATAATATTTATTTATCACGGATTTCAATATTTCATAATTTAAAACCTGTCTGGGACAAGGATACAGCAATGCAAATTTAAATAAAAGTCATGAGAAAAGTTTCCAGTACAATTTTGGTCCTTAAATCCCTCTAAAATAAAAGTGTATGCAGTTGAAGGATCACACAGTTAGAATAAAGTAGCATAATACTAAAGGGTCCGAGCCTCCAGTTATTTGACCACTTAGATGCTAATTCTAACATATAATCCATTTTCTAAACCGCTTATGAGTTTCCTATTCCTGAATGGCTCCAACAAAGCTAAGCCTCTTGGTAAGCCTGTTCTCATAGCAGTAAGTATTCCGTTTTCTCTCTTGTGGTCAATAGACACTCGATGGCAATCAGGGGGCAAAGCAGATTTCAGTAGGTATCAGTCATCCTCTTTGTGGCAATTAGCCTAAAGCACTGATATCTGCTGAGACAGGCACTAAAACTCTGGCTGACATGGACCAGCTGATTAGCCGAGCTTAATTAGCCACGCTGCCTTTTAAATGGGGAAATCTGACTCTTCCTTTAAACCTCAGTTGGGACCAAAGACTGCGGAGCAGCAAAGACCATTTCAGCCCCTTAATGATGCTACAATGGACCGCTTCAGACCGCAAAGAGAAATCAAGAGCGGCCGTAAGGCCGTCGCCAGATAATAACCAATTGAAAAAGGTCAAAAACAACATACTGTTAAATAAGCCATTTGGAAATGTTGTGGGATAAATGCAGAGTGAACGCGAGAGGCTGAAAGGCTAATGCGATATGCTAAAGGGAGCACAGAGGCTTGTACTTTAGCAGCAAAAGATGCCAGGTGTTATTTGGAAAAACTGGCCTCAAATCTTGATGCTAGCCTGTCAAATGGTCAATCAGGAAATGCTGAAAATGCTAATGCATTCATCGATGTAACTAGATGTCACTCATTGCAAGTCAAGTTTATGTAAACCAAAAACAATGTACTCTTAAATAAGCCGTCTGGAAATTTTGTCGGATAAATGCAGAGTGAATATGAGAGACGCTAAAAGGCAAAATGCTAAATGGAGCATGAAGGTTTGTTTTTAGCAGCGAAATATGCCAGAAATGAACAGAAATGGCCTCAGATGTAAAAAAATAGCCTGTAAAATTGACAAACAGGATATATTAATAATGCTCATATGTGCATCATTGTAACTAGACATTGTCCATTCTGGTAATGAATCTCCACAGGAGCTAAACCAAAAACATCAAATGTATTTGGAAATATTCTCAAAGTTACGTTGACAGGCAGGTATGAAAGACAATAAAAACGCTCGGACCGAGCGTTTTGATTGGATGAACTTTTCTTGGTCCTACCCCTTCCACAGAATATATCAAAACAGATAAATACATTTAGACCACTTAACTTAATAATTGCTATCGGGATGTGAAGAGACTTTCAACCAACATAACAAAAATGTTTCTGAAGACAATCACCTATTGCACCTTTAAAGCTCAGTAAAGAATCTCAACAGGAGCTAAACCAACTCAGGTCAAACGACTCAATAAATAAAAAGCCGAGCTGTTTGGAATCTAATAAATCCAGAGCGAACGCAAGAGGCTAAAAGGCTAATGCTAAATACTAAAGGGAGCACAAAGGTTTGTTGAACAAAAATGGCCTCAGAATATCAAAACTAGCCTGTGAAATAAACAGACAGGATATGCTAATATGCACACATCAACATGTAGACGTCGTCCATTGTGATACTATTTTGTTTATGTACTTAAACTCAGTAATAAATCTCAACAGGAGCTAAACGAAAAACAACATACTGTTAAATAAGTGATTTGGAAATTGTGTGGGAAAAATTCAGAGGAGGGCAAGAAGATGAAAGGCTAATGCTAAATGCTAAAGCACAAAGTTTTGTTGAACAAAAATGGCCTCCGATGTTGAAACTAGCCTGTGAAATTGACAAACAGGCAATGCTACTAATGCTAATGCGTGCATCATTGTAACTAGACGTCGGCCATTCCGACGGCGGTTTGTTTATAAAGCTCGGTAATGAATCTCAACAGGAGCTAAACCAACTCAGGTAAAACGGCTCAATAAACGAGGCCAATAAAAAGCATTTCATCTGAGGTGTCAACATGATTAATCATGCACTAAAAAGGATCTGGGACCTTCGAGTAGACACGGTGATAGCAAAGACGATTTACATCTCGGCATTAACGGCGACAAGACAAGCAGTTAAGTGAGGCAGCCCATGCAACAGTATGAATATTTAATTAATAATTAGTCATGTAATTCCTCCTCAGGAATTATTATCCCTAGAACTGGTTTGTGAATTTAATTATTAGAAGCCTTTTTGTTTCCATGTCCCCCTCATTACTGTCAGGATTGATGTAACACAAACTTCATTAAAAATTAAAGCAAGAGTCTTAATTACAAGGCTACACTGACTGAAGTTAGAATTAGCCAACTCAGTGATGTGCAAATGAGAGCATTATTTAAGAAACATGCTGGAAGTAGTTATGCTAATTTGGAGGGTTCACAGTAGCAGACCTTTTCACTTGCAGTTGCATATTCATTAAATACACTATGCAAATTTAATGTAGCAGTCTTAGTAATGCCTTGTTAATTTATTCAGATTTATTGAGTACGACTTGTAAAAAAGTACCAATTTAATTACTCGATCTCCTTGGGAAGGTAGCGGGATACGACGCCAGAGGTTTTTCCACTGTGTAAATCAGGATTAAGTTACTGTGCTTTGATAGAGAACGAAAGGACACTGTCTTTAATAACTGGGCTTGAGAGACGTATTTGATTTACTTAAGCCACACGCAAAGAGAAAATCACTTAAGTCATCTTAATGGAGGAGAGAAACGGCCGGAGATGTTGTGCTTGTTTGACCGAATTAGAATAGATGCTGAGTCCACAGCAGTTGGTGGGAATGAGACCACTGAGACCAGTAAAAATGAATGGAGATGCTGGAGAGCGTGTTGAGAGCCCTCGGCTTTATACGCACATTTGCTTGCTTTCACACAAATGGGTCTATAACATAACAGAGACCAAACTGTATTTGGGGATGTTTTTCAGTTTTGCATTTCATTTGTTAATTTATAGGACTTTATGTTTATGAATATGATGGTTAAGTAGCTGTGGCGCTAATGTGAGAAAAGTGAGTTCCAGTCTGGCTCACATCATCTCGCATAAAACTGAAATAAAAAATATGGTCAACTTAAAAAATACACTTAAACTAAAAAAAAATATTATAATTTTGCTTTGGCAACTAACTGAAATTAAATATATTTAATAATAAGTACTAAACCTACTAAAACTAAAATAAACATAAACAATAATAATAATAATAAAATCTCATCTCATCATAAAATCTCAAAAAAGCACAAAATTACTAAAACTAACATACAATAAATCTAGATAGAAATATTTAATAAAAAAACGAACTAATAATCTAATAAAAATGACAAAAAATATTTTTAAAATATAAGAATAAAAGGTATTTCTAATTAAATGCAAAAATATTTTGAACTCAAAGGTCACGACTCAAACGTGTCTGTTGTGATTCACACTGAAAAAATTGATAATTGGGATAGAAATTAATATAACAAGTAACAGTAGCAAAATAAATTCAGAAAAATGATTTAATAATTGTACTGTGCGGTGTTTTATTTGGAGAGGATGCATCTACATTTTGAGATATTCAGAAAACAAACTG
The DNA here is from genome assembly GCA_027564155.1 of Gymnocypris eckloni scoliostomus. Taxonomy (NCBI): domain Eukaryota; kingdom Metazoa; phylum Chordata; class Actinopteri; order Cypriniformes; family Cyprinidae; genus Gymnocypris; species Gymnocypris eckloni. The sequence continues at coordinate 6,115,202 of CM050415.1, read as the reverse complement.
TCAGATTGTAAATACAAGTTAATTTAGCATTTCTAATATTAATTTACAATCTTAAGAAATAATCAATAATAAAGTACTAAATGTTAATAGGTCAATGAATTAATGAATGCATTATTCATTAATAAAAAAAATTAAAAAAAATGATAAATGATAAATTATTGAATAAATATCATTACATGTTATAGTTACTTTGTTGCTACTTTTGTACAATAAAAGCACTGTTTTGGGTCCAACTTAACTCCCAGCTTAAAATCTGAAAATCACGAAACGAAACCAAAAACTACTAAAACACATAAAGTCAGCAAAACTGTGTGTAAAGCTACTAAAACTAAGTTTGAAGACAGTCACAACTCAGGTACATATTTCTTTTTCCCTTGACATTTCACATTGATTTTCATTTCTGTACAAACATCCCTTGAGACAAATCCAAATCCAAGTCAGTGAAGCGAACAACCCATGACAGCTTTCAGCCGCTTTGCGAACTTGTTTTGTAGCTCAGGGGCTTTGTTGAGATGATAAGAGTCACGAATGAAAAAGCTACTTTCCAAAACAAAACTTTCATCTCCCCTCGACTCAAACAAAGGAATCGGACCTTTGACCGCAACTTGTTATTGCCATACATCTGCACTCCAAAAACAGACAGTAAAAGAGACGCCACGCTCTGTTTTTCCACAGGACTGATGGTGTTGAACTTGTTCTCTCAGATCTTTGTGCCGTGGCCAGTTGTTAATGACTGGATGCCGGTCTCGAGGATCGCCCGCTTCTGTCATACTGGAAAACATCCTCAGGACTGTGGGCCAGTGAAGCTCAAAGAGCCAGCAAACACAGCCTGGAGTGGATCCACACAACACTGGCGCGTCTAACAGACCTGCTCTCACCCCAGGATCTAATTACTTACTCCCATCTCTCCTATCATCTCCCGCTTCCTCCAGCAGGATCCCCTGGGTCTCTTGAGCTCAGACCCACACGTAACACACTGACATGGGGAAGAGCTCAACCTCCGGCCCGAGCCCGACAACTGCTAGAATCCCTATCAAAGCATCATACAGATCACACAAACTCATACAAACTGATATTTTGTCTTGATGATGTTAAATAAAATCTGATGTAAACTAAATCAGTTAATAAACGACTTTAGGCTATGTTTACGCCAAACAGGTTCTCAAAAAAAGTTTGTTTACTACAGTTTGCATAAAAAGTACATGACATGCAAGCTAAAAAACAAACAGAATTGCCTGAAGATGTGTACGGTCTTATATATACAGTGTATAGACCTTTTTAAAATTAATATTATTCATTAAGAGTGGTATAATTATGAGCATCTTTAATCAGGATCAATTTTATGTTTATTTAATGAATAAATTAGGATAATTTTACGTTTGATAAATTAAATAGTCATGTTTTATTAACATTAGATTCAAGATTAATTCTACTTAAATTATATAAACAATATGTATAAATTATATTTTTTCCTATTTTATTTTCCTTATTAACATTATGTTGAACTTATATATAGTGTAAATGTCAAATATAGTATAAATTATATTGTTTCCTATTTTTCTTTTAATACTAGTACACACACAACTATTAACTAATTTCTTCTGTCCTCAAAAACACTATGGCATATGAATATGCATGTTATTTTATCATATACATTATCTCTCGTGGTCCTAAAAGGCTACAACACAGTAAATAATTCAGATCCTCCCACATCACGTAAATCTTCTCTGCCTAGCCACTTTGACTATATTTGTTCAATGTATTATCTAATAAAATTGAACTGTGGATTTCCTAATGTTTTCACATTGTGATTTTTTAAAGACAAGATAAATGGCTTTGACATGACAGACAGCGCTGTCTGATGATGCAGAGAGGGCTAGTGGCTCTTCATCTTGATTAATCCGTCACAAAGCGCGTGTGTGTGTGTGTGTGTGTGTGTGTGTGTGAGAGAGAGAGAGTCTTCTATAGATACGTGACAGATGGACAATTGAGGGATGTTTAAACTGCTCTTGTTTAGTGCCGTCGACATCTTCCTCCCATAATGTCATTGTCCACCAGCCATCTCTTGTTCTTTGACAAAAATACACACACTTTAAAACAACCTAAATGTCATTTTCTATATCAAGGCCCATGTTTTGGTAACAACACTCATAAAATAAATATAATCTAAAAAATATAAGAGCTTGTGAAATAAAAGCCTAAAATGACTACATTGTTTTCCTCAGTTGCTAAATTTATAATTTAAAGGTTTAGACTGAAACCTGTTTTAATCTGCGGTGATTTTAATGTTGGTACAAACATCTATTTCAAAACATTCATAAATCAGGATAATCTTTGTGAACTAAATTATTGATTATAATAATTCATTGTTTTTGTTAATTGTTTATTTTTTTCTTAAATATTTGTTTTATCATAATTTTCTGTTATAGCTGTTGAAGTGCTCACTAAAAAACAACACTGACATGCATTTAGACAAATGGCAACAGTATGCTGTAATTAATGAAGATATTCACTGGGGCAAGTTGTTACATGTTTTCTTTTTGTAATTTATTAATTATTATTCATTCTGTGTGCTGTGTGTCAGAACTGTTTTAGCAAATTTAATAGCCTTTTAATAGACTGTTTACTGGCAAGATCCTATTGTGATAACTTACCTACTAAAATATTAAATATTAGAGTAAACGTGTAACAACTAGACACTTATAGTTATGACAAATATGAATACAAAAATATACTATGGCATGGTAAGAACAGAAAATGTAGAGATTCATAGTAAATGACATGGTATGAATGTACTTTACTGATCAAGTGTTTGGTTAGCAAGTTTTTTGTTTGTTTTTTGCAAGAAATGTATATATTTATTTAGCAAGGATGTATTAAAATTACAGCATGACACTTAAAATTACAAAACAAATAAATGCTGTTTGTTCACATTTTCCATTCATCAAAAAACTATTTCCACAAAAATATTAACTCTTTTCAAAATTGATGATAATTATAAATGTTTATTGATAAACAAATGAGCATATCAGAATGGTTTCTGAAGGATCATGTGACTCTGAAAACTGGAGTAATGATGCTGGAAATTCAGCTTTGCATCACAGAAATAAATTACATTTCAAAATATATTTAAATAGAAAACATTATTTATGTTAAATTCAGTCTTAGTAAGCAGAAGAAACTTCTTTCAAAAACAGAAACAAATTTCTGACCCCATACTTGTGAACGGTAGTGTATGACAACTATATCGTTTTACATTAGGGTCAGGTTATTATTTTCAATAAAATTGGAAAAAAGGGAGTCCCACTAAGGTCCTCTCTGACCCATTGGGCCAGTAATAATTATTAATATGGAGGAGTATATGGAGGAGGCCCACCCTAAAACCGTTGCACAGAGTAAGAAAGGGCCTTGCTAGCCTGAAGGTATGAGAGCTTAGATCCCAAAGCACCGCCTGCCTGTAATTACCCCGGGCCCATGAATAATGGCTGGTCCGCTTGCCCCGCGACTCTTTGATAGAAATGAGATTAGTTTAATCAAGTCCACGGGCCGGCCGAGGCTTCTGAATATCATCACCTACCCCTCCAATCACCCGTCTCAACACATCCGGCCCATCTGCCATCCCTCGTTAGCTCCTACGCGCTAGCCATGCTAACTTAATGTCTGTGCGGACGATTTCTAGCCTGATAGTTTGATCCTTCAATCATCAGACGTAGGCAGAAAAAGCACACAGTTTAAGCCATACTGATGGCCTTAACCTTTAAAACAGCTACGGCTTTTGCAGACCAGGCTAACAGGTTAGCGAGATGTGATATTTGGCACAGGGCGAAATCAGATAATGTCAGCGAGAAAAACCCAAGCGCACACACACACCCTCCAACTTACGCATACAAAAGGAGTATACATTTCCATATGCTGAAATTTGACTGAAATTAGCATCACATTGGACGGATCAAAGGCGTGCATTGCCTCTCTATTGCACTATAGCACAGACAGCGCTAACGCTCCCTTAGGGTCTGCCAGTTAAACTAGGGGATTAGTGAGGGTCTATTAAAGATTAAAGAGGTGGGTTTTACTTTATTATCCCAAACCAACAACTGTCAGTGTCTGGGATATTCCCATCCCTCATTCAGCACAACAGATTGTCAATAATTCGGCAGAAAAAGTATTTTATGGGGGGATTAATAATGCATGTGTGAGTTTTAGAATTTAAGTCGCATAATTGTTATTGTTTGCATCTCTTTCTGCGTGACTATTCCTCAGAGACGTCCCAACAAATGACAAATGAAAGGAGTGTTTATGGTTATTTGAATTGTAAGATACTACAAGTAAATTTAACAAGATGTGTTTGTTTTGAAATACAAACCAAAATTAACGTCGAATGTTCCACGGTTCAACTTTAGTGGCAGCATTTGTGACATGCTTATAGAACACAATGGCAAAGTTTCCTTTAAAAAAATTATATAAAATATTTACAATAGAGATGCACAGTACTTGTGACCAAATTGAACACTGTATATATGTTTAATGTACATTAAAATATTGTGTGTGTTTGCATTTTGTTATAAAAACTATTTTTGCAAACTAAATTTATGTATTAATAGGCTATATGCAAGATAGATAGATAGATCGACAGACAGACAGACAGACAGACAGACAGGTAGACAGACAGACAGACAGACAGACAGACAGATAGATAGATAGATAGATATACAAATATATATATAGAATAAGCAATATTTATATATTAATGCAAATCACACACACATGAACATGTACAGTAGTGGTCAGAATTATTGGTACCCTTGGTAAATATGATCAAAAAAGGCTGTGAATATTAATCTGCATTGCTAATCCTTTTGATATTTTATTTAAAAAAAATCACAAAAATCTAACCTTTCATTGGATGATAAGAATTTAAAATGGGGGAAAATATAATTTTGAAATAAAGGTTTTTCTCTAATACACATTGGCCACAATTAATGGCACCCTTTTATTCAATACTTTTTGAAAGACATCAGAGACCATTCCTTCATCCAGAATCACTCCAGATCCTTCAGATTCACAGCTACATGTTTTCTCTTCAGTTCACTCCACTCATTTTTACAGGGTTCATGTCAGAGGACTGGAATGGCCATAGCAGAAACTTGGTTTTGTGCTCAGTGACCCATTTTTGTGTTGTTTTTGAGGTTTGTGTTTGGATTATTGCACAGTTGGAAGATCCAAACATGGCCCATTATAAGATTTCTAACAGAGTCAGTCACTTATTGATTTTTTCAATAAGTTGGTATTTGATAGAATCCATGATGCCATGTGTCTAAACAAGATGTCCAGGACCTCCAGAAGAAATATAGGCCCAAAACATTAAAAATACAGCAGTATATTTCATTGTACACAAGGGGTACTTTTTATCCCCATGTTCACCAAACCGATCTTGAGTGTTTGCTGCTAAAAAGCTCATTTTTTTGTGTTCCAGTCGTGTCTGATAACTGAATATGCAGGAGTTTGTTTTTGGATGAGCTAGGATAATTTTTCTTGAAACCCTCCCAAACAACACATGGTGATGTAGATGCTTTTTGTCAATTTTCTTTTAAGGTTTTCTGACCCCGAGACTCAACTATTTTCTGCAATTCTCCAGCTGTGGTCCTTGGAGAGTCTTTAGCCACTCAAACTCTCCTTCTCACCGTGCATTAGGACGATATAGACACACGTCTCTTCCAGGCAGTTTCGTAACATTTTATGTTGATTGGAAATTCTTAATTATTGCCCTGATGGTGGAAATGGAATTTTCACTGCTCTAGCTCTTTTCTTAAAGCCACTTCACTAATTTGTGAAGCACAATTATCTTCTGCTGCACATCAGAAATATATTCTTTGGTTTTTCTCATTGTGATGGATGATTAAGTTAATTTTGGCTTTGTTTTCCCTCCTATTTATATTTCTGTAAAACAGGAAGCCATGCCTGGATAATTTCAAGTTCACAATCACCCTGGAGTGCTCAAAATTGTGAATATGAATACTTCAGAGATATTTTACTCATACGAATTTCTAGGGGTACCAATAATTGTGTCCAATGTGTATTTGAGAAAAACATTTATTTCATAATGATATTTCCCCCATTTTAAATTCTTATTATCCAATGAAAGGTTAGATTTTGGTGAATTTTTAAATAAAAGATAAAAAGATTAACAATATAGATTAATTTCCACAGCCTTCTTTGATCATATTTACCAAGGATGCCAGTAATTCTGACCACTTCTGTATTTTTATAAAATAAATATACATTATAAAATAAATATTCATATATATGTATTTTAAATATGTAAAAATATCATTTTAGAATATATAATTTATATTGTATATTGTAAAATAGAATTTAAATAATTTAAGTAAATATTTTATATAAAATGCAAGCGCATAAATATATCAACTATTTTGTATTTATATAACTATTTTTCATTTTTTATAACAAGGTAATTTCCTCTAGTTTACAGCAATGCTCTTACAATAGAAGTTTATGTGGCAAAGCATTGAAGTTTCGAAAGTATAGCAAGACAACTTTAACACTATAACATCAAAACTAGTATCATAAAAGTGTTTACTAACTTTGAACAAAGACAAGGGACTTGTGTTCATAACCAAAAGTTGATGCATTTTAAACAGAAGCCATGGTTGTGAATGAGTTTACTTACTTATTTTTAACAGACGAAGAAACACTTTCCCTATAGACTTCCATTTTATATATGACTGTAAACCCAATTTTTACAAACTGTGTGTTGAGTGTGTTGTTTTTATCTTGTGCCGAATCACGTAAAAGCCTCCAAACACACTTCAGATGCAATCAACTAAATGCTATTATTCACTTTAGAGGGAATTAGTGCGTTGTACAGGTAATTAACCAAAGTACAAGCATCCATTATGATGACCTTGCCATACTGATGGCTTTACACACATTGTAAAGTCAACTTGCGTCCCAAATGTGTAACTAGAGTAGTATGTTTAAAATCATTTAAGCACCTCTCATTAGAAAGATCAACATTAGATTACTCACACTAATGTGTTTACCCCCTGAGGCGCTGCGCTTTTTCTTTACAGACAACAAATCATTTTTTGTCAAAACTGAGTAACACAGCATGAGATGGGCGTTGTATGCAGTGTGTGTGTGTGTTAAGACTGCAGACTAGAGGAACTTTGCAAACAAAGCCCAGAGTGAAGCGCTCCCCGTTTGACTTTCACACAGACTCTGTCAACAGCGGACCCTCCGAGCTGAGAGATATCACACCATTACAGCACTATTTGGGAGCCATTCATCAAATCAGACACAAGATTAATTAAGCCTACGGACTGAATTACCCCCGGTCTCTTCTTATGAAGGTGTACCTCCAGCACCGGATGGGGTAGGGATGATGGGGGTCTCTGAAGGAGGGGGTGGGGGACTGATTCTACCTTACACATGTACATGAGCTTGTGATATAACAGTGTTCACAGCCCAGCATGGAGCGAGTCATGTTTACACGCTAAAGTCTGACTGATTTGCACTGATCTCAATGGCAGGGTCAAGTTTGTCAGGAAAATGCCTATTTCGTCACAAAATTCTGAATATGTAGTTTGCTAAATATTTTGCATAAAGAAAATTAAGCCTAGTTTTGTATTGTTAATTTTTATTTATAATATATATTATGTTTTTATTTTATGTTTTTAATAATTATGCACTGACATAATTATAATAATTGTAATGATCCTAATAATAATCTTACTATTAAGATCACTTAAACCACCAATTTTTCATTACTGTAATGTAATGTTATTTTGAGTCGTATTTTAATAAAAAAAATTATCTGCAAAAGTGTACGTTTATAAAATTAATTAAATACAAATGATACCTTACCTGTTAATTAATGATTGTTATTTTTGTGTAATTTATTGCTGCATTAAAGTAGGGTTACAAACCTTTTGTTTTAGTAATTTAGCAAAATCATTACATAAAAAAAAGAAAAAAGTTATTTTTTAATTAAGGCAAAATGTAAAAAAAAGTAAGCCTATTTTTTTTACATTGTAAGATTTTTTACAATATTACAGTTTTCATAAAGATTAAGATTCACCCCATTATTAGTACTCCAATGTTATTTTACATTTGAGTTTTCTTTTGGTCATTGTTCTTAAATTAGTTTTTTAAGTCAACAAAAATTCATTTATAAAATTGCATAACTACCAATACACCCAACACGCTCATATGATTCATATAATTTTACAGTACAGTAATTTATTTTTGCATTAAATTAGGGTGAACCTTGCAGTAAATGTTTTTTTTAATGCAAAAGTTTACACAATTTTTTTATTTCAAGTTCATAATATATCTTAATTTTAATTATACTTATTTTTTAATTACTGATATATATATATATATATATCAGAATCATACTATTATATTACTATTACTATTAATACAAATATTAATATATAATGTATTATTTATTTTTGTAATATAATATAAAAAGTAATACAAATAAAAATAGAAAAATATATTTGAAATAATTTAAAACATAATTTTTTTAATTTTCATTTGATTTTGTGGTCAATAGTGAAATGTTTTTGTGAGATTCACCCATCTATGTATATATATTCTGATATTTTTCTCATTTAATTAGGGAAAAATCTATATCTGACTGACAGAAAGCTACTTGTCACCCAAGTTGCTTAGCTAATAATTATTATCTAAAAATATTATGTCACTTCCATAAGTGAAGCTCATAATCAAGACAAACACAGGGCTGAAAGCTTTTCCTGTACAGTACGCGCTGTACTCGCTACAACGGGAGCAATTCTGAAATGATGGATCTGCATCTGAAACTATTTTTCATCATAGTCAGTTTTCCTGGCCTTTGAATACGGCACACAGCAGATATACATCACAGCTTTAAACAGCCATCATATCTGCGAAGATAAATGCTTCCAATCTGAACTGTGAGGTGGGGCTAATGGGTTTACATCGGCGGGCCATTTTTCCCTCTTTCCCTTTTACACAAACATATACATTAAACCCACAAGGCAGATGCGTGCTCGTGCAAACGTCCACATCCGCCCACTCACGCCGACACGCGCACACATTTTAATGAGTTCATTAGCCCATTGTATCCTCCGCGTGGGTCATATCTTGATGAATGGTGTGTGTGGCGCCTTGCTCCGGGGTAGGATTCATCGCTCAAATGGCATGAGGAGAGATAGAGCGACCAAATCTGGAAGGAGCTAAGAAAAATACAGGGAGGGATGAGGGGGAAAAAAGGGGCAAGGTGTTTGGACCACCAGAGATTTTCCTCCCGCATGAGCACGGCATCAGCGGAGACATTAAGAATCTAATGTGCTATTATTCTCCATTGCGCCCCTAAGCTTTAAACATCTGTCCTGTGGGTGGCTGCGGTAATAGGCATGGGCTTTAGGACCTGTTTCCGAGACTAGACACCGGCACCCACGAGGGCCCTTGACACGCTGGCGACTTAATCTGCAACTCCTTCCACAAAATTGACATTGTCTAGAGAGTAAAGCAATCACCGAACCGGTATTATAGAGCATTTATGTTTGAGCTAGGCTTGCAAACAGCAAATCTTGACCTTTTCGAGACACCCGTCGCCAAACTCCATTTTCCTGGCGAGTCTTTCCAAACTTCCTTGAAGAATTATGTTTGTCATTGGACTTGGCTCTCCTCGAGGTGGGCTGTGGGTTTAAATTCACAAGCAATCTGTTTCACCTAATACCACCACGGATTTGGGCCCTGAGAGAAAGAAACAGAGGATGAAAAGTGGGAAAAGGCCAGAGAGGGATACATTTCTACACTTGAATGATGGAAGGAGATCTTTGGACAGGTTTGGTTTAGCACAGAGTAATTTAGGTATTTGGGCCTGAGATCCCCGGCCCTGTGTATTATGACATGTGGTCGATGTCATACAAACAGACCGAAGGGACAAAGACGGACATCAAACAGGAAAGATTGGAGCGGTTATAATAAAAGGCATTTCCCATGTCAATACACCACATGAGCAAATATTAAGAATGTCGTGTTGATAGAAAGTCATTCCAAATCTCTGTGTGTGTGTGTGTGTGTGTGTGTGTGTGTGTGTGTGTGTGTGTGTGTGTGTGTGTGTGTGTGTGTGTGTGTGTGGAACACAAAAGGAGAATTTTTGAAGAATCTTCATGGAGGTCATCTTCTGATGAAAGTTTATGGCACCTAAAAGGGCAAAATACATCACAAAATACTATTAAAGTGTTTTTGAAAACATGATTTCTAGGAAAGTTTCAATTTAATGAAAAATGTCATGTGGTGCAACCAACAAAATATAACATTTTCCTTACACCCAAAAGGACATTTTCGTACATATAAAGTCACACCACATGACATTTGCATTTAATAATTAAACATTAAAAGTATATGCATAAATTATGCATACATTTATATGCATAAACTATGCATCAATAATTTTTTTTAATCTAAATTATTAAGATATAAACGCAATTAAAAAAAGTAATTAATATAACCCATTATATATTTGGGGAGTCACACCACATGACATTTTGTAACTTGACCTGCAAGTTGACTTTTAAAAGACAGTGATCTTGACACACAGTCATGAGGGTCTGCATATTTAACCATGACTTTGATTTGGCGAACAAAAGGTTTTCAAAATTAATAAGCAGTTTTTATATATGATAATAAAATAAGCTTTTTCTTCATTATACCATCCTGAGATTTCTTGCTTTATGCCCAACAAAAACATGCTCATCATAGAAAAGGTGTATTGAAGTCATTGTATGCATGAATTGCAATTTAATGTTATATATATATATATATGAATAGATTTGACAAATAAAATAAGTATCATGTCATTGACCCACGCAGGTTTTCCCAACTGACCTGCGATAGTTTATCATTAACAGTCCTTTGCCGTAATGAGATCCTGTCTGGCTTCATCGTTGAGCTTTGTAGTGTCATTGTCACTTACGTCCCCCCGTGTTTGAATGCTTCATCATATGCCGTGTGAGCAGACAGAGTGACCACCGGGGATTTGAGGCAGGCCGAGCAGAGCAGACATTCATATTTATAAGTCAGGCAATCTGAGTGATAAAGAAGGAAGGACATTAACGGCATCAAATGAAGCTATTTTCACCAAACAGTCTTAAAGGGATAAATGTTCTGCTTTCATTCTCACTTAACCTTTGATCTGCCGTATGTTGCTCAAACACTTACAGTAGCAGCTCAAAGTGGTCATTAAATTCCTCTGATTTGTTTCATTTAATAGCGGACTGGTATCATTCTTGAGACTTATGGAAAATGCTGTAAATGGCATTACGTGGATTAAGAACTTGCCAGTGATTTCTGTTATATGACACCAATAATGTCATAGATATAATTTTGAGAGTCATGGCCTAGTTAGTACTGCACTCCTGTTTGAATAGATCTGTAATCTCTAGTTCTAGTTCAGTTTGAAATAATTTGTATTCTAAGCAAGTATGATTTATTTTCTGAAAAAAATGTTCCTGAGTATTATAATTATTTTTTTCTTCAAAAATGCCAGGAAGAAAAAAAGCCTCATTAAATTAAATACATTCTTAAAAATACACTCTTAAGTAGTTTTGTATAATCTTTTATTATTTCTTTGAAAAAAAACGTATGATATTTGCAAAAAATCATACGTTTTCAAAAAAATAAAAGAAAATGCATATTAATATAAAAAAAAAACAGTCATGTGGTGCAACCAACATGCAGAAAGACCCACATGACTGTCTGAAGGTCAATAAGCTTCCTAGAATAAAAGATTATGACAGACAATATTAGTTTGGGTTGTGAAATGTCAGTGCAACTAGATATGTAATGATTTTCTTGAACTTAATAATTGATGATAAGGTTTAAGAAAAAAAAGTCATACTTCCTTTGGATCACGTGAGAGTGAGCTACATGACATTTTAAGTAATTCAATTTGTATTATTCTAGAAAAGTTTAAACCAACATGAATACATTTCTAATAACTTGAGACATGTTTCAAACTAGATTTTTCATTTTCTTTATCATTGACCCTCTTAGCTATAATCACCATCCACAATCAGTGTATGGCAAAGAGCAAACTATGGTCTCTCACCATTAATTGAATTAAATTCAGTCTGAGGACAGATAAATCTGGCTTAAAGGCACCATATTCCCTCCAGGCCCTAATTAAATATACAGTCTTTAAAACACAAAAATAATCATTTGATTCATAGAATTTTAATGAGATGACGCAAGGCGTGTACTTCCAGAGCACAACGTAGCACTCACATTACATTTGCTTTTCCAAAGATTTCACTTTTCTAACAACGCAAAACACCACAAACAACTACTCGCATGTGTAATCCAAATAAGTGTTGTTTCCTGTGCAGAGAGAGCATCTATTAGCGAAGGAAAAACAGTTTCAGCCCTCTGCTCCTCTTTTGTTTTTCGCAAAAACAACACACTCTTTCCATTCAGACGTGGAGAGAGAAATAAAGAATCTATCTAAACAGTTAACAGATGGCTAAAGCTTGTGTCTTTGAGCAGTGTTTCCCAGCAATTAAAAGTTTCTGCCTGTTATTCTGCTCCCCGAGTGCAGATTGCAAACAACGCAAGAGGTCAAATATCTGGAAGGGAAACGAGGGATTGGAGCAACCACGTGCTGGTCTCATCTGGCGCTGTGCGGGACGTGCATTCACCTGAACGTCCGTAATCACCCGGCACCTATGTGAATAATTAGTACAATAATTACCAGCTTTAAAACGAGGCTGAGCGCTGCCCTCTCGCACGACGCCATCAAGGATAACAGGTGTTGCCGGTGCCTGGAAGGGACAGAGATTAAAGATTATTTCACTATCTGGTCTCTCCTCCAGGCCAAAACAATCTCCCCCACTCTCTCTCTCTGTCGAAGCATGGAGAGGGGGCCGAGTGGGGGCTCATTTTCCTCCAGCGTGGCAGTTTTGGGAATGGAGTGTTTGACAGAGAGTGAATATTGTTTAATCTGGGAGAGTGATACGTCCTTGAGATTCCTGGACGCTCGGTGTCCACATAACCTAGAGCCAGGTGGAGGTTGTCTGTTACTAATGAGGAGGAGTTTGCAATGTGGAGAAAGCAGTGTTATTAAACAAAAGTACATTTTATTGAGAAAAAGTGACGTTGCCACGTTGCTGGGCTGTTGCTAGGGTGTTTTGAGTGTTTTTAACATGTTGCTATGCGAATTTTGCTATGGTGTTAGGGTCTTTGTAGTTGATAAGGGGTTCTGAGTTTTTTAGCATGTTGTTATGGTGTTCTATATGGTTGTTAGGTTGTTGCTATATGGTTGCTAGGGTGTTATGAGTTGTTGGCAGGGTGTATGTGATCAATAAGTTTTGAGTGTTTTAGCATGTTGCTGTGCAGTTGTTAGGATGTTCAGGTGGTTGCTGAAGTTATGCATAATGGTTGCTAGGGTGTTGTGAGTTGTTGGCAAGGTGTATGTGGTTGATAACCTAGTTGTAAAAGCAGCATATGCTGCGCAGTTGTTAGGATGTTATATATGGTTGAGGGTGTTGCTATGCGGTTGCTAGGGTGTTGTGAGTTGTTGGCATGATGTATGTGGTTAATCAGTTGTACTGAGTGTTGTAGGGTGTCACTACAGTTGTTAAGACATTGAAATGGTTGCTGAAGTCATGCTGACTTGAGTTGGGTGTTGCTATGGAGTTTATAGGGTTTTGTAAGTTGTTGGCAGGGGGTTTGTGGTCAATAAGGTGTTCTAAGTGTTGTAGTGCTTAGCAGGTTTTAGGATATTCAAATGTTTTCTGAAGTAATGCTGGGTGTTTGCTTGGGTATTGCAATGTGGTTGCTAGGGTGTTATGAGTTGTTGACAGGGTGTATGTTGTCAATAAGGTGTTTTTAGTGTTTTAGCATGTTGCTGTGCAGTTGTTAGGATGTTCAGTTGGTTGCTGAAGTGATGTTGGATGGTTGCTAGGGTGTTGTGAGTTGTTGGCAGTACATTTACATTTAGTCATTTTGCAGACGCTTTTATCCAAAGTGGGGAATACATAAAGCGATTTATCTTGAAGAGGCAAACAGACAGAGGAAGTGCTCGTAACAAGTCTCAGGCATTTTTCAAATAAGTATATGCTAGCAAGGGAAGGAGAGAAAGATAAAGAGAAAAATTAAGTATTTTTTAAGTAAAATTTATTTAGTCACCACTTGTAGTACACTTGATGGTCACTAAAGTCATGCTGGTTGGTTGGTATGGTGTTTTGGGTGGTTACTAGGGTTTCTAGGGTGTTGTGAGTTGTTGCCAAGGTATATGCAGTTGATAAGGTGTTCTGATTGTTTAATAATGTTGCTATGAAGTTCTTAGAATGTTCTTGATTGTTGCTAAAACTACTTTAATAAAAAAAAACTGTAGCCAGGGTGTTGCAATCTGGTTGCTTGGGTGAGTAGTTGACTTGTTGTAAGTGGTCGATATGGTCTTCTTTGTGTTGCTAGGTGGTTGCTAGGGTGTTTCCAGTCACTGCCATGTTGTTGCTATGTGGTGTCTAGGGTGTTGTGATTCATTGGCAAGCCATTGATATGTAGTTGCTGAAATGTTCTGAGTGTTTAGCATGTTGCTATGCAGTTATTATGTTGTGATACTATGTGTATATTATTATGTATTATTAGGTGGTGCTAAGGTGCTGTGGGTGGTTACTAAGCAGTTGCTATATGGTTTGAATGATGTAATGTTTTCAGAATGCTGTTATTCAGTTGTTAGGGTAACATTCTAAATGATATTTATATATGAAGTTATATTTTAAGGGTTACATTCTAAGTTAAATTAGATAAATACTTGGAAATAAGAAGTTTGTTGAAACATTTAAAGGGATAGTTACCCGTAAAAAAAATATTCTGTTGTCATTTACAAAATACATTTTTAATTAATTGAAGTTGACACTTCCATCGCAGTGCTTCGCTCACCCACATACAGTAATTGTGCCGCTCTCATAATGTGCTTTGATGCTGTCCTCTCAACAACTTAAGCAATGAATCCAGGCAGCCCCAGGGTGTTTGTTCTTGTAGGAATTACTTAAAGACTTGTCAAGATGCCACCATCACATGGCTTATTTTCTGTTTGCTCTTCTCACTTGTGTGTTTTTGAAATTACTACAACAGGTGCGACAGATTTGCACAACAGCGGTCTAGGATGTTTGGTTGCAGACAAGAGGAAGAGAGTTGTTTTGTTCCTAATGAAATCCATTTGGTAACAGTATCGTATACAGTGCACAATATCTGTCATAAATAAATGGATAAAGAAATGAATGAAGGAATAAATTAAATTATATATGAACAAATACAATATTTATATATGAGTTTAATTGTATTTATTACAATTAATCAAAATAAAATGATGACATTTTAATCAAATAAATTACATGATATGCTACTTAATTAATCAAATGAATCACAGTTAATATCATATAATAATTTTTTGCTGGAAATTGTGGAAGTTTATTTATTTATCTATCTATTTTTATAAACAGTCACAGACAAGATCTCAAACTGACATTCCTAGCATTTAGGAAATACAATAAATTGTCAGTAGTCTTGCTAACATATTGAAATAATGGTTTTTCATCTAAATTTTCCGGTAAAATTGAATGATATCCTCACTGTGAGCTTATTTCGCTGGTCTTGCGGTGCTCAATGGCTTTCACTCTAGGAGCTCAAGGCAGCCGAGACATTCTTTGTCATTATTATTTGATTCCATTCATCATCCCGGCTCACAACAAAGAACCCTGCTATGTACAATTTAAATAAAGCTTTGTGTGACACTTGCGTTGACAAGCTGATGTATCCATTCAAGAAGCAGCAGAATATGTGCATGTCTATGCAAAATAAAGATGAATGCTGGGGGAAACAGACAGCGGGTGACTAAGGTGCGCAAGATCACGGCCGATCTGTCATGCTATCCCGTTGTCTTATGATACCTTATCATTAGTTTCCCTGACAATGATTTAGCAGTCATTGTCAGGGAAGTATTCCCCCTCATTGCCTTGCACTGTGTTTAAACGTAACCTTCTTTCAGCAACGGCTGCCATTCGTCACTTTTGACCTGTCAAGCATGGCAAAATTGGACACTTCCAACCGTGGCCTTTTGTCCTGACACGAAGCAGGCAGCTATGCAGAATCAGGATGGAGGACGGAACCGTATGCATCCATAACATTTAACCACCTCTGAATGATCACTGCCTCTAATTTCTTTGGGGACGATGGGACTTCGGTCCCTCTGCCAAGTTTTTTTTTTTAGTTTGTGTCTCTCTTTCTGCGTTATTTCGGGTCATGGTCTCGTGACTGTTAAATAAGAACCAGGGGCAGGTCAGCGTGCAGGCCAAGGAACGGAGGAAATCCAGCCCCCTGGTCCCTCTCTCTGGCGGCCAACAGCTGATGCAGAAACTCACCATCCATCTCTGGCAGGATGCTAATGATACAGTTTTTGGGAGGAGAGGAACTTAGACCTACTTTTCAGGTAATTCTCTGTTGATTCGTGCCTGCTGTTTAGAAAGGGCCTCTGGGATAGGAAATGGGCCTCTGGAATCCCTTGAAGACATTGAAGGTGTGTTTGCTGTCCTTGTATTCTCGGTTTGGGCCTTTGGTTGTGTTCTTCGAGCTATGCTTGGAGAAAACATCTCCGGTGATATTGCGACAGAAGAATCGGTGCTGCCTTTTCACGGTGCTTTCCAACACAATCTCATGGTAATTTATAGCAAATTTACTTTTTGGCGAACTGGTGGCAAACATTGTGTCTTAACCAGATGCAATGCAGTAAGGGTAAATTTACATTTTTGAGAAGTTTTGCATATATGCAGCAATGTTGTCAAAATAATCCTAATGCACATCCATCTGTGAAAACTGCTAAAATGTTGTATTATGCATGCCAGCCCAGTAGTTGACGATGTCACTTCGAGCAAACTTGAGCATGATATGCTTAACACATTACATTACCAACCTGATCTCACGGCTATTCGTACATATTTTACGAGGTGGCTAATTCATTAAAATTTTTACGACCTCACTCGATTTGTACAAAATTATACGTATGTTACAAGGTAGCAAATTCATGTGAATTTGTAAGAATGAACACCCCTAACCACATCCCAAAACCTACCCCTCACAGAGTGAAGTCATACAAATTTGTATGAATTAGCCACCTCGTAAAACACAAAAGGATTGGTTGTGAAATAGTGTTGGACGTTACCGTTTTCATAAATTCACGTTTTTCGTAAATTTGTGTTTCAAGACGATAACGGTATCATTTTTAAAAACGTGTACTTTGAAACTCATTTTCAACAGTTTATGTTTTCATGCTCCCAAAACGCTGTTGTTAAATGAACAGCCAAAATGCATAAATTATTTCTGGTTTTAGTTGAAAATGATGTTGTGTAAACACCCCGTAAGATTCCAGCGACAAGTAATTTGTCTGTCCAGACACGACATGGCTATAAGGCACAACAACATGAATTAAAACGTGACAGCCAATCAGAAGAGCTTGTGGGCGGAGTCTCTGTCTGCACAAGTACATAATCTAATCCATAATTAAATCATTTTAACATTATTAAAAGTACATACTGAGTGACTGGTACATTCTTTGTCTTGGAATACAGTTTTAATGTTCATGTGTTTCGAGTTTAATTTATTTTCAAGATCTTAAGTAAATTATCCATTGTTGCTTTCCAAATGGTTATAAAACTAATGCAAAATGATTTTCAAACTCACATTAGACACTTTTAAGTTTAAATAAAGAAAATAATCAGTACCTGAGACCATCATTGTTAAAATGTGTTGTTGTTCCAGCCACAACGTTGCAGAAATAGAAACTAGATAAATGTTTTTCAAAATAAAATCTGCTGTAAACGCTTGTCGTATTGCCTTTATAGCTGGTTGGAACAAATACTATGTTGTAATCTGCATGAATTTGTGCAATCCTATTAATATGTTTTTGTACGATCTGCCTGCACCCTGATGGTTAGATTCATGTTTACTTTTTTCCAAAAAAGTGTATGTTCGCAAATAATAGTGTATAATTTCATACGAAACAGCTTCTTCTTAAAACAGTTGCAATTTCTCATGACCTCGGTTTGTCATTTCTGCTTCTTCAACTTTTCTGAATGGTTTAGACTCCATTGATGCCCCTTGGTAATTCGTTGGAGCTGTTTGCCAAATGCTGATATCATCTGGCCGTCGTCCATCTGCAAACAGTAGTTTGGGCAGGTGTGAAACTGCCCCTTCGAAACGCCAAGATCTAATTCACGAGACTTCTGTGACTTTTTCAGACTGAACATGTGTTGCCAGGAAGTGAAGCACATGTCCACAGGAAAGATGTAAATAATTATCTGCTCACAACAGGTTTTCTTTCCCACTGGGTGTTCTTACAAATTTGGCCAGAAACTACTAATGATCTACACACTTGAATAAAGAACTTGGGCAAGCATATATAATGCTATGCAAAATCCATTTTTAGATGCACAAAATATTAGAAAAAGAAAACCTTGCAGCCCTAGAAATTGAAAATATGTTGTCGAGGTTTGTGGAATACAGACAAACAAACATACATATAAATAAATGCACACATTTAATTACATTATGCTGCTTAGTTAATCATATTACTTGCAGTTAATATAATATAATCGATATTTGTTTAAAAAATACCTAAATTATGGAATTTAATTGTCAATTTTTGTTCCATTACATTTGGAAAATTAATCACAAAATAGTATTAGAATTAGTACTATTTTACAATTAATCAAAGTTAATTGATGAATTTTTTATCAAATTCATTCAATGATATGATGATTAATCTAATTACTCAATACTAAATTACTCTATGCAAAATAATATCAAACTGATAAAAAAAAGCACATCAAAGACACCAGTGAGACCAAAAATCACATTAACAAATCTTAAGCAATTTACAAAATAATATTAATATAATAACAATAATAATAATGAGTAAATCTAAATTTTACTATCTAAACAACTATCAAAAAAGCAGCATTAGGCAAACATTTTCTGCATAAAATATCATATAAATATACATCAGTTACAGGATCATATTTTTAAAAGATAATTATCTCTTACTTGGATTGTGACGATCAGTATAACAACATAAATCTCCATTGTTCAGTATGAAATATGATTAAGTCTTAAATCTGACACCCAGAGACATTACAGTCTCTATTCTGTAGCTGAGGGCTGGTTCTGCCTCAGGTGAAACCTTCAACTACAGCAAACGTCAGTTTTAAATCTCGCTTGAGCAAAGTTGTCGCAGCAAAGATGTAATATGTTTGCCTTTCGATTCAATTAGCTTACAAAAGACCTTGAAGCGATGCAATCAATTATGGGATGATGTTCTTTTACCTTGCCTTCAAGTCACAGAGGAATGATCACATTTACAACATTTGTGTGCACTCGGATGTCACAAAGTCACAACTGACAGTTTCTTCGAAGCATAAATTTCCAAGAATAATGGTGGTGAAATGGCTTTGATAATAATTTGTTGACAGTAAAGTTTAGTATATATGCATTTTGTGTAATGTATGAATTTTTGTGTAAAAAAATTTAAACACCTAAGGCACATCCTTTGCACCTCATTAGGTTGCGCTAGTGCTAACCCTGCTAACAAGTTAACAACTGTTTTTACAATGTTATCTCAAAGTTACAAAGAAATGTTATTCCAGCAATGTTAATAGAACTTAGCTTTGGAGTTGTCTGCTCTTGAATACTGTTCTCAAAATCGTATTCAAAGTTATTCAATAACTTATTCAATAGTTCAAAGAAAAAAAAAATTCTGTCTTGAATTACTCATTCTCATGTCGTTCCAAACTCACAAGACCTTCGTTCATTTTCAGAACACAAATTTATATTAAGATATTTTTGATGAAGTTCAAGAGCTTTCTGACCCGGCATAGACAGCAATGTAGCTCACACGAACAAGACCCAGAAAAGTCATGAGGACATCCTTAAAGGTGGGGTAAGTGATTTCCGGTAGCCAATGTTGATATTTGAAATCACCAAAAGAAACACGCCCCTACCCCAAAAGGATCTTGCACCTATTTTGATAGCTCTGCCCGTACGAATCCCAGGCAACGATCAGTTCTGTGAAACAAAGAAAAACCAATGTTACTCACCTATCGAGTAGAAAAAAAGCAACATCGGTGTCCGAACGCAGGCCTTCCTGCTCCTTAAGTTATCTCCAGCACTGGAAAGCTGATCCGTTATTTACACGGTCCTACTTCTTGCCTTATCGTAACTCTGTGTCTACACCGGACGGGAGCGGCAAATCCCCGACACAACAAATCCCTGACAGTACACTGCTGCCGCATTCTATTTACGACATATTGAAATAGTTTTCAAATGATTTTCAGCGGTCGTTTTGTCGCGTTCAGTTTGGATAGACATTAGCTGTTGCAGTGCGGCATCTAGTTTAAGCCTTTTTTTGTTCCACAGACGTTTTCTTCTTTTGTTTTTTATCCATCATCTCTATCAGTCTGTCGTCGCTCGGCGGTTAATGTCCGTCATGTGCACTGATGAGCGCTCTCTCTTCGCATCATGAGTAGACACAACCCTTGCTGCTGATTGTCTACAAGTTTGTTTTGGTACTGGCCCGACTACGTTTTCTAAAGCGTTTTTGAAAAAATACATACCCCACCTTTAAAATAGTCCATGTGACATCAGTGGTTCAACCGTAATGAAGCTACAAGACACTCTTAGTTTATTGTCTATATTCTGGTTCAAATAAGTTGCAAAATTTGCAAATCATCCTCTCTGTCGAAATCTTCAGACATTTTTACGAAGACTGTTTTATGCAGAGCGTAAGTCTTCCTCTGCTTGTAAACAAGGCATAGCACATGCATGTTCTACGTCAAAACGCCAGCTCCTGTTTCAGCAGCATCACATGCATGTGTCGTAATACTGTCGTGAATCCGCGTCGAAGACTAACATGGAAGAAAATAAATTGTTTAATAATGTCGTTATTTAGTTTCTTTTTTTTATGTATTCTCATAGCTTCACAAAATGACAGTTGAACCACGATGTCACATGGACTATTTTAACAATGTCCTTGCAAATTTTCTGGGCCTTGAACATGTCAGTTGTGTTGCTGTCTATGCAGGGTTAGAAGCTCTCGGATTTCATCAAAATATATCTTAATTTTTGTTGCGAAGATGAACGAAGGTTGGGTTTGGAATGAGGGTGAGTAATTAATAACAACATTTTCTTTTTTTGGTAACTATCCCTTTAACGTCTGCATTACAATGTAAAAAATGTGTGGTTTTGAATGTTCAGGAAAACATAACATTAATGGGAGCAAACTGCTCCTAGAACATATTTTTGTTAGCTGAGAAGCCTCCAATTTATTACTAAACAATTGTGTTAATCGTGTCGTAATAACTTTTTACTTTAAAAGTACTAGCATATAAAAGCTTACTGGAGAACTTAAAATAAATTAAGGTGTGTCATGTCTTCCAGAAGCAGAAAAGGGAAAAAGCACCAGGCCCACACGGTGTCACACCAGCCTGTCTGAAATCATGTGCTGACCAGCTGGCCTCCATCTTCACAAAGATCTTCAACAGATCACTGGAACTGTGCGAAGTCCCTTCATGCTTCAAACGCTCCACCATCATCCCCATCCCAAATAAACCCCAAATTACAGGACTAAATGACTACAGGCCTGTAGCTCTAATGTCTGTGGTTATGAAGTCATTTTAAAAACTGGTGCTGGCCCACCTGAAGGACATTACTGGACCCTCGCTGGATCCTCTTCAGTTTGCCTACAGAGCAAACAGGTCTGTGGACGATGCAGTCAACATGGGACTTCATTATGTTCTGCAACATCTAGACCAGGCATCCTCAAATCTGGCCTACTTAGAAAATCACAGGTAGTTGAGTTTGATCAGGGTTGGAGCTAAACTCGGCAGCAGATTGGCCCTCCAGGGAAAGATTTGAGGAACCCTGATCTAGACAGACCAGGGGCTTATGTGAGGATCCTGTTTGTGGACTTCAGCTCGGCCTTTAACACTATCATCCCAAACCTCCTCCTGCCCAAACTAACTCAGCTCTCCGTGCTCACCTCCATCTGCCAGTGGATAAACAGCTTCCTGACAGACAGGCAGCAGCTAGTGAGGCTGGGAAAATTCTCATCCACCCCCCGCACGATCAGCACTGGAGCTCCTCAGTGCTGTGTTCTCTCCCCACTGGTCTTCTCCCTGTACACGAATGACTGCACATCCAAAGACCCCTCAGTCAAGCTCCTGAAGTTTGCAGATGACACTACACTGATCGGCCTTATCCAGGATGGTGACGAGTCTGCTTACAGACAGGAGGTTAAGGAGCTGTCTGGTGCAGTCTTAACAACCTGGAGCTGAACACGTTCAAAACAGTGGAGATGATGTGGACTTCAGGAGAAAACCCCCTGCTCTCGGCTGCTGAGCAAATCATTGGTACAACCCTCCCCACTCTTCAGGAACTGTACTCATCCAGAGTGAGCAAAAGAGCTGGCAAAATCACTCTGGACCCCTCACATCCACACTCCCTCTTTGAACTGTTACCGGCTGGTCGACGCCACAAAGCTCTGAGCACCAGAACAACCAGACACAAGAACAGTTTCTTCCCTCAAGCAATCCATCTCATGAACACTTGACAATAATTATGGTACACACACTATTTATACAATCATACACTTATATCTAACACAAATACTTAGTCTACACTTCAATTGCACATAATATACCTGTCCATTGTTATATACCCGTACATACAATTGTCAATTTGTATATTGTTATTCCTTATTTACTTGTTCTTTTTAATTCTTATTTTTATTATCTGTGTTTTCGTTCTGTCACTGTTATTCTGTTGCACTGCGGTAGCTTCTGTCATGAAAACAAATTCCTCGTATGTGTAAACATATCTGGCAATAAAGATTATTCTGATTCTGAAATACACTGAAAATAAAGCAGCCGCATACTTTTGTTATTGCTAACATAAGTAACATAGCTTGCAAAGCTACAAGCTATACTATCTAACTTCACACAATGCTAAAAAGTCCCAATGATAAAATGTCACATAAAAAAATGCTAGAAACTCCTTTAAAACAAATCTAGTTTGCTAGCCATATCCAAACATGTCACTTCTGAGCGACCAACCCAGAGCCAAGTAAACAAACAAAACCCATCATGACAAGCAGGATATGGAATACCACACCTCTAACATCCACTTCTTATAGAGCCTGTGACCACTAATGGTCTCCTCTTTGCAACCATGTGTTCTATCATTTGATCTCATTTGGCTAACAATAAAAGAGCCAATTAAAGCATAACCACATTACTTTGTTAATAAAGCAGACAGATTGACTCAAGGGAACATTTCATTGGCAGTTAATTATGCACAGTGGTAGTCTCGAACCCACTGAGCCAATGTGTAGCAATAAAAGACGTTATACTGCTGCCAATTCCCACTCACAGCTGCATTCAGCTCTAAAACCAATGGATAGCGGCTTGCTAAAGCCAGGCAGACACTCTCTGAAGAGAAATAGAGAGATTTGCAATTCCACCGCTACCTCTGAGAGCTGGGGAAAGGTCCGTTTTTTAATGAACAATTGAACAATGACGGCACTCTTTCAACGAAAAGGTCAACTTTAGGTCACTGTTGGTTTGCTAAATGCAGCGATTCTTGGAGTTAAGCGAATGGCAGCGAGAGAATTAGCATTTTGCTGTAGCTCTAAAGAACGACTTCAGCAGTTATACACTTGCCTACAACAAACCTGACAAAGACGCCCCATTGTCTCAGAGTCAGTATAAAGCTATCAAGCATGAATGGATGAAACTTAAGCCTGTCACGGCGTTGGATGGCTTGACCTTGAGTGATAAACTTGCGTGTCTATCTGCACAGGCTGTATCCTCATATAAAGCAGTGTGTGAACAAGGACTCGGTGAGGCAGACTGACATTTTGTCAATACTGTATTGGCATTCCACTTAACCCCAGAGACAGAGGGATTATTATGTTGTTTCGGGGTGGTAAATGGGTTGTTTCAGCTGTTATTTTTTCCTGGAAGTTATTTTATTTATGTCCCTGTGTGTGCTGCACACAATTTCGGTGCTTTCATGATCCTAAAAACCTAATTTATTCCATGTATGTATGTTGATGTATAATCAATTTGACGTTACGTCTGAAGCACACAGTTTCACATTAATATCGGGGTTCTACTTTTGAAATGTATCAACATTAAAGCAAATAAACCATGAGAATTAATTAAAAATGTAATTAAAGATAAGTTCTGTCAATAAAAACGATCATATATAGACCAGGCTTTCATCTGTAACACAACATTGAACATTAATAGCAGTGGCAGTGTTTAGTGGTTTAGTTTCCTGACAGCTTATAATTATTTATAATTAGCCAGCAATGCAATAAAAATTATGCTTATTGATAATACTCAATGTTTAAATATGAATATTCATAAACAAGCACAGTTTGCAATAATTGTAGGATATTCATAAACAAAACTATGTTTGTATAAAAGTATTTTCTTGAAACTATTGACTATAAACTATAAAATAAAATTTAATAATTCATGTATTATTCTAAATATAAACAACTGTTTTATAATACTATTTAAATAGTATCAAAATACTATTATTATTATTTCATATGTTTTGACATTTAAAATATTATTTAATATTTTAACAATATATAATATGCAAATTATATTAAATTATTTACAATTTTGTTTTGAAAAGTTTTAATGTAATGCCTCGCAAAGCATGTTTATTAAACAAATTAAATTAAAGTTATATTAACAATATCTATTCAAATCAACATTGATACCTTAAATGGTGCTACAATAAAAATTATTCTTATTGATAATCCCCAACATATTCATATTCACAAGGCAATAAAACAGGCACATTTCGCAATCACTGTAGTATTATTAATACAATTATTTTATATACAGTTATTTACTATAAATACTTAATAATGACCTACTGCTATGATATCATTATTATTACTATTAATAGTAATAATAAAAAACTATTACTCTTTAAAATGCATTTTAATAATAAAAGCCATTATTTAAAGTATTTTTTAATCAAATTTAAATCCTATTTAATGTTTGTTTTTAAAATATTATTTAAGATTTAAACATTATATAATAAGTTATTATTTAATACTGATATTAGTTTTGTTGTTTAAAACAATTAGCTATTTAAACATTTTCTTTTGAAGATTTGATGGAATTCTTTGTAATGCATGTTTATTAAGCAAATTAAGTTAGCTATATTTATTCAGATCAACATTAATACCTTGAATTGTGCTACTGTCCTAACAAGACAGTCAGACCGGCCAAAACCAAATCACTCCAGTTGTCTAGTTATGAAGATCAGTTACATCTCTATTTCATACAGCATGACCGTCCAGCCGTTTGTGATAAATGATGCTTGAAAAGCACTTAGATCAGTCACCGTTCCAAATCTGGCTGCGAGCTCGCTGGTACAACTTCATTTCCAAGGGTTAATATGACATGCCCTCTCCAAAACAATGAGAGTTTAAGCACATATTCCTGTCACTCCCGAACCTTGGCTCTTTGATGAAGTGATCGATGGAGCGGGTGAATGCAGATATGTTATATGGACACATACATCTTGATGTGATTATTTTTGTGGCTCCATAATTCAGCGAGAACATGTCATCTACTTGGGTCTTCCCATGACACCCCTCTCCGGCCGGTGTCGCTGCTCATAAAATCTGTTTAAAATGGATACAAATAATTGACTACCCTTATGTCGTTCCAGTGGGAGATTAAAATTGAATAACAACTGAAATTTCAGCCTGTTCCTAAAACACTAATGACTTCAGAAAAGTTTAAAAATAGCACATAAGATTGTATAGACCAGTTGCATGGTACATTTGAGTAATTTTGAGCTAAACTTGCTTAGTAATGGTAGTGTGGATGCTTGATTCCACTAAAGGATAAAAAAGGTAATTTGCGACTTTATATCCCACAATTAAGACAGAATTGCAAGATATAAATTCATAATTGTGAAAGATACACTCGCAGTTCTGAGAAAAACAGTCAGAATTGCAATGTTTAAATCTCACAATTCGGAATTCTGAGTTTACATCACACAATTCGGACTTTGTTTCTCTTAGTTCTAAGTTTATATCTCACATTCTTACTTTGTTTTGTTTTTTTATTCTTTTTTTCTCATAATTGTAAGATATAAATCAGAATTCCAAGTTATATCTCGGAATTCTAACTTTTGCCAAAGTTTACATCTCACAATTTGGAATTTGAATTTCAGAATTGTAAAAAAAATGTGAATTAAAATTTCAGAATTGTAAAAAAAAATTAATTTGAATTTCAGAATTGTAAAAAAAAAAAAATCTCAAGAATTATGAGATATAAATATAAAACATAGAAAAGTCCTAAAATAACGTAAATAAAAGCTAAATGTGCTCGTGTCAACCGAGTGCAGCAAATGTGAGTTAATATGTGACTTTTCAGAGGTCTTACAGTTTGTTCCATCCATTTTTCAGGCAAATTAGATTTTTTTTCACCCAGATCATCCGTGCCTAAAGCAGGAGGAATGGTGTCTGGAGAAAGTCTATCCTCCACAAAAAAGGAGAAATATTGTCTTTTAACAGCCACATGAAAGAAGAAATGCTGTGAGCCACTTCAACACGACAGAATAGCCTACGGGGATTTAAACGGAGCGAGATGCATCTCAGGCAGATAGGATGCTGTCACGTACACCGCGCAAACTCACCGTTTATATGGGAATTATAAGCAAATAGTTATTATTTTCATGAAATGGAGCATTTCCATTCTAACTAGGGCTGGGAATGTTAAAATATTGAAAAATCTATTAAAGATTAAATGTTGAATGCTACATCTGTCTCCAGCTAATTGAGTTGCTACCAAGAATGTTAGGACTCAGGAGAATAATTTGTCAGTGCAAAAACACCGAATGGTCCAATTTATTGCTCGCTGCAGGCTGCGGAGTTCCAACAGTCTTTGATCAACCTTTTTAGGTCAGTATCACTTGAAATACAGAGAGGTCTCGGTAACCACAGAGAAAATATTTCATCTTTTTCCTCTTTTAAAGAACGAAAGAGGGAAGTGTTTTTGTAGTCTTCTGGTTGGTTGTGAGGGAGATGCTAAATTCTTTATGGGACAGGAAACCCAGGATAGTTAGAGGTTACTGCAGATTCGCTGGTGTTGTTTATTCGCCGGTAATCGGTTAAACATTTATGATAGCGAATGCAATTATAAGTTTAGCTGCAACACCATCAGGTTCCGTCCCCTGCTACAGATCAATGGATCCACGGTTGTCAATAGACCTTTCCCACAAAGCTCAAACAAAGCTCGTGCTTATATCCTGAGAATTGTGAAGTCAAAGCAAGGAAACATCAAACGCGAGGCACAGCTCACGCGTCCGAGTTGCGTTTCTGACAGACAGACAAACGCTGAGCTGATGGGAACAAACGGAGCTTTTGTTCTTGTTTTTTTCAAATCTTGTTCTCAGGGGCTTTGTTCATTTCCTATGTATTTATATTCATATTTATATTTAATTTAGCTTTGCATTTGCCATGGCAAACTCTTAAAATAACTACAATGTATGATGAATCAATATTTTGAGGGTGATATTCCATTGACGATAACTGTCAAAGAGGATTGTGTTGGTGTGTTCAAGAGAAAATGAAAAGGCTAATTCAGAGCATTTGAATCAATAAACATTTCATCCGCGAGTCCAGAATGAATCTGTACTTTTGAACTAATTGGTTAAATGAATGATTCAATGGTTTATACATGATACAGTCACGTGCTTTGTTCCAGAATGAATCAGGGTTTTGGACCAAATGGTTCAATGAATCGATTATAAAGACACATTTTGTCACCATATACTGATGTAATGGTTTAATACAGGCCGTTGTTTAGGAACTTTTAAGAAAGTTTTTATAACTACAAATTACAAATATATTCTTTCAGATGAAATGCTAGTTGTTATATCTTTACAGTCCCATCTATTATAATGGCACTTATTGTAATTCTAGAAACAATCATTTATCTCTTTATAAGGTACAAGACACAGTCCATTGTTCTCCATGCTGGCCATACACTATCAGTTTAACCTTGAAGATGTGTCGAGGTGCCATCTTTCCCAGGCTTCTGCCCTGATCCCATTCATTATCACTCACAATGATCCCTCAGGTCACAGGGCAAGAGATTTTAATTACCAGGCCATAAATGGAAGAATTAAAGTGGGCATTTATAAAATGCTGAATGTGTGAAATTATGTTTCTGGACGGCAAAGTCTGCTCTGGTCGTTAGTTTTGTAAAAGTGAAGCCAGGTCATCTATCTGGGCTGTGCACAGCTGTCTTTATGATGCAAACACTACTATTATTCTGCTTTATGAGCTTGTCTGAAAATACTACACTATAACATGCAATGCCACACTTCACCTTAGTAGTAAAATCCGACTTGAGGTTTATATCCAGCCTGGGCTGTAAATTTAGTGCTGAAACAATCTGGGATGTGAGACACTTGATCCTCGGCAGCCACCGTAGAACAGCACAGAGTGTGACTCTTAATATAATATAATAAACACCTAGCAACTAATTTACAGTCAAAACAGTTTGATCATCAAGTTAATAATATATATTAACAAATTAAGTGTAATAAATGTAGATATTCTTTATAAATTTGGCAATTATTAGTGCTATTTTTATTCTGTTATGATAAATAATACTAAATAATTAAATTTCATTATCAAATTCATCAGCTGAACTCACTTTATAACAAATAAAAAAATTATGTGAAGGAGCCTTGCCATAAACTGAACAAATAGGTTTCTTCTTCATATTTTGAAAGTATTGAATCTTTATTTAAAAAGCCATAAAAACTTTTGATAAAAAGGCATTGTCATTCCACCATTGCGATATCTTAGAGAGACATACATTTTTAAGCTTTGACAATTTTAAATGTCTCAAGTATGCTTGTTTGGTATATAAAGTGTTACATAATCTTGCCCCCCCTCCGCTGCATGGCTTTTTCCAAAGACTTGAAAGCAGAGGTAGTACACAGGCCTCTGTAAATGGGGACTGTGTGATACCATTTAGGCGCACCACTTTTGGACACAACGTATTGTCAATAATAGGCGGTAAACTCTGGAATAGTTTGCCCCTCCCAGTAAGAGAGTGTCCTACATTCAACACTTTTAAAATTCACTTAAAACAGTGGCTTCTAGAAAACCAGAGCTGTATTCATTTCTAACTGTCACACATTTATCATCCATACACTTTCATTGTTAAAGTTGAATGCAGTATAGAGGTGGATGAACAATGTCTTTTCTATCATTGTTGGAATTTTGTTTTTGTTTTGTTTTGTTGTTTGTTGTCAATGTATATGTCACCATTATGTGTACCTTCTCATTTATAGCGAATGAATGTTGTATTATTGTTGGCTGTCCTTATGTTAGTTTAATGTTACCTGCCTAGGGACTGCGGATGAAAAGTAGTTATTGTTACTAATTCTGGCATATTTACATGGTGTATTTTTATACAACAATGTTCATGAATTTGCATGGTCCCTATGAAATAAACCAATAAACAAAAAAAATTAAATAAATAAATAAACAAATAGGTTTCTTCTTCATATTTTTAAACTACATTATAAATAACAACTATAAAATTACTAATACTTCTACTATACTATTAATATCTATATATATAAAATAAGATAATGTTAAATCTGGTTATTCACAAATATGTGTGTGTGTGTGTGTGTGTGTGTGTGTGTGTGTGTGTGTGTGTGTGTGTGTGTGTGTGTATGTTTCTCACTCTTTGTGTCTATTTATTCAATTACCCTAAAAATGCTGTAATAAGCAGAATAATGTACAGTCAGCTGATCATTATAACATAATAAACTAGATTTTGCAATCATGAACTTTACATTTTCCTTATTAACAGCTATAATTTTATATACAGAGTCAAAATGACAATAGCATATCTATTCTTTGTGAAAATTAAGCCTAGTATCCACAGACGGATGATTCCTGCAATAAGGATGGAGGATAAGCTGAGCTGTATGTGCGCTAGAGGGCCCAGATTTTACGCGAGAACCATGACCACGCTAACAAAACCTGAAGGGCTGTCCTCCTCATGGGGCCGAGACGCCCACCTCAGCGTAGGGAAATAAACGCGCTCACTCCGGGCTGCCCTGCACATCAGTCACGGGGGTAATGATCTTCAACCGTGGACAGGGTTACAGCGACGGCTCCGATCACTCTGCCTCGTGGCCCCACCGGCAGCACGGGCCCCCAGATACAGCACACTGTCAGCAGAGAGACACGGTCTGATGTATGGGCCGTGTAGGTCACTGAGATTAGTGTCACAACCTTCAGTACGTGTTATAATAGAGTTTAACATGGGTGTCATTGCATTACTTTTGTCAAGAGCCTGTCCAGGACAGTTACATGCAATGATTAGTGTAAATAAATACAAAAATCAATCCAGGTTTTGAGGATGATGACCTGTTAAGAGAGGCATCACTATTATGTTCTGCTTCTGGAATGCCATCTGAAGCACAGAAAGAAAATATTTCAACTGAAAATGAACATTCGATCATTATTTATGTCGTTCCAAACCTGTATGACTTTGTTTCTTCTGTGGAACACAAATGGAGATGTTGTGAGAAACATATTTTCCATATAATCAAAACGGATGGGGACTAGCTTCAAAAAGGACAAAAAAGCTGCATAAAGGAAGTCAGTACGACTCGAATGCAGAATCACACACTCGGAGAGCTCCTCCACTCAATTAGTTTGTAGTATGATAATTAACCAATTCACTATGCATGGCCAATTCTCAAAGGCGTCTTTGAACTAATTGTTCTCATTGACTCTATTAATTATTTGTTTGCTGATTTAATTATTTTCTGATCTGGAAAAATGGAAATTAAACAAGAGGCCAATGAGTGTTGCCAGGAATTAAAAACTCAAAAACAGCTATACAAATGATGTACTTTGAATCCAGTGAACTCTTTCTAAAGAGCAAAAGTCAACATAAAAATATTTATAAATCTGTAAAATTTGATTACCAAGCCAATATCTTATATAATAGGTTATAGAATATGGTGCCACATCAATCTTTGAGATAAACGAATGAGAAAATATGTGTATTTGTTATATACAAAAAAAATATATGTACTTAAAATACTCTAGGCTATGTTTATTAAATACTAAATGCTCAATTTAGTCCAAATTGAAAAACTGAATTGTATTAAATTAACTTATTTATTTTGATTCCATCTATGTATTCTTAGTCCAGCTGGACTCCTCACAACATTGTATTTTGTTCTGAGCTCTGAGCATACAAAACAAGGTTATTGGCATATGTTTTACAAGAAGACAATATTTCAGTATATCTACTGTTTTACAGTTTGTAATTGATTGTGAAATTTACTAGCAAATGTATTATTATAAAGAAAAAAAAAAATCTACACCATTTCTAAAAGTGGTTCGCACCCTAAAATTGGTTCAAATGTATATCGTGTTTAGAGAAGGGAGAACATTACTCTTTAATACAATTAATACACAGTGTAGTCATGCATATTAGGAAAATATGCTTATTAACTTAAAACAGCAGGGGAAAAAAGCCACAAGAAAATGCTTCCTCGCATTGTTTTTCTTTGCAAATGACATGACCTCTTCTTCCAAAAATATTAAATACAGCAAAAAAGTAAATTTTCTCATCATGTTAATAATTTTGCCTATTGGCAAACGTGCTTTGGCAATCAATATGAATTCTTACACTGATTCTGCTTAAAGTTAGGCCTTATATATGTCAAAATATTCAACTGTTGTGTGCTCCTTTGAAGTTAATTGAATCCAGAACTCGTTTTGTATTTGTCCTCTTTGGGAAGAGGCATAAACCATCCTCTCTCGCTCTCATCAATGCCAGCGTCCTGCCCTCTGCTTGTACCAGACCGGTCCACACATTAAACCAGCGTCCTGCCCTCCGCTTGTACCAGACCGGTCCACACATTAAACCAGCGTCCTGCCCTCCGCTTGTACCAGACCGGTCCACACATTAAACCAGCGTCCTGCCCTCCGCTTGTACCAGACCGGTCCACACATTAAACCAGCGTCCTGCCCTCCGCTTGTACCAGACCGGTCCACACATTAAACCAGCGTCCTGCCCTCCGCTTGTACCAGACCGGTCCACACATTAAACCAGCGTCCTGCCCTCCGCTTGTACCAGACCGTCCACATTAAACCAGCGTCCTGCCCTCCGCTTGTACCAGACCGATCCACATTAAACCAGCGTCCTGCCCTCCGCTTGTACCAGACCGGTCCACACATTAAACCAGCGTCCTGCCCTCCGCTTGTACCAGACCGATCCACACATTAAACCAGCGTCCTGCCTCCGCTTGTACCAGACCGTCCACACATTAAACCAGTGTCCTGCCCTCCGCTTGTACCAGACCGGACCACACATTAAACCAGCGTCCTGCCCTCCGCTTGTCCCAGACCGGACCACACATTAAACCAGCGTCCTGCCCTCCGCTTGTACCAGACCGACCACATTAAACCAGCGTCCTGCCCTCCGCTTGTACCAGACCCGGACCACACATTAAACCAGCGTCCTGCCCTCCGCTTGTACCCAGACCGGACCACACATTAAACCAGTGTCCTGCCCTCCGCTTGTACCAGAGACCGGACCACATTAAACCAGCGTCCCTGCCCTCCGGTTGTACCAGACCGATCCACACATTAAACCAGCGTCCTGCCCTCCGCTTGTACCAGACCGATCCACACATTAAACCAGCGTCCTGCCCTCCGCTTGTACCAGACCGGACCACACATTAAACCAGCGTCCTGCCCTCCGCTTGTACCAGACCGATCCACACATTAAACCAGCGTCCTGCCCTCCGCTTGTACCAGACCGGTCCACACATTAAACCAGCGTCCTGCCCTCCGCTTGTACCAGACCGGTCCACACATTAAACCAGCGTCCTGCCCTCCGCTTGTACCAGACCGGACCACACATTAAACCAGCGTCCTGCCCTCCGCTTGTACCAGACCGGCCACACATTTTCCCGACCACACATTAAACCAGCGTCCTGCTCCTGTCCAGACCGGACCACATTAAACCAGCGTCCTGCCCTCCGTACCAGACCGGTACATTAAACCAGCGTCCTGCCCTCCGCTTGTACCAGACCGGTCCACACATTAAACCAGCGTCCTGCCTCCGCTTGTACCAGACCGACACACATATTTAAACCAGCGTCCTGTTACTGCTTGTACCAGAGGTTGGTCCACATTAAACCAGCGTGCCCTCCGCTTTAACCAGACCATCCACATTATCGAACCAGCGTCAACCCTGTTTGTGGGTAGGTAGGAAAAACACAAAGGACAATCTGACAGAACACCCACATTAAATCAGCGTCCTGCCCTGTGCTTGTGCCAGACCGGTCCACACATTAAATCGTGACTAGCCCTGGCATCCATCCAACCGATCTCATCACAGCTAACATACCCCGTGCCCTCCGCTTGTACCGACATATGGAAAACAAATTGCGGAGGCCGGGATCAGACACACCACCCGGATGTTTAAGGCCTCGTGGCAGCCGCACCCGACAACTCCCACTATTATATATCATGCTGTTTTAAATGTTTTTCTCATTTGTTTCCCCTAAATATTTCATATTCCCTTAAATATTCATTTAACTTCTTCTGCTTCTGCATTTTTTACCAGCTTCTCTTCCTCCAGCACGCGCGTCTTTCTTGGGCTCAGCAATCATAAATAATTATGCACGCGCTCCTAGAAACAGACTGCATAAATCATGCACACGAATTCTTTTTTGTCTTTTCTCATTAAGACGTGTTCTTCAACTAGCCTAAACACTTCCCACTGCCCCACTTGTGGAAATTGAATACTCAATCCAGCAATATCATCGCGGCCTCTTGGTATTACACCAATTTTGTTACTGGGGTCATCTTGAACGATGCTTTGTTAGCGCATCCGTTTTAAACTCTCCCTAACTTGTAAACATTTAGGCAATTATCTTTTCTGGAAACTAAAGCGCTGGGTTTCTCGCCCTGAGTGGCTCTTTCATGCCAGCCGAAGCAGGGAAATATGTTTGCTTAATAGCTTCCTTGTTATGTCCTCATAAATTAAGAACTCGCTTCATCTCGCACGCGCCACAAGAGGAAAACATCAAACCTCTCGCGCTCCGACTCAGGAAAAAGAAAGTTTGCTTTTGAAACATTCACAACACCGACGGAGAGAAAGCGACTCCACAGCCCGGATGTCAAGCGAGTCAACTCCCGATGAACACACTCCTGATCACACACAGGTTTCCAAATGTTTGAGGAGATTGTGTGTGAGGAACGAGTGTATTTGAACTCATTTGCATTCATGCAAATCAATATTTTATTCTTCCTTTGAGTCGCCGCACTGTTTTTCCTCACACCGTCTTTTAGAAGGCACAATATCTGTCAAAAAATAATATCAGACAACAAACATTTCATAACTAGAAAGGAGGGGAAATTATAAAACAACTTATTTAATGAGTTATTAAGCAAATTTACTCTAGTTAATGAAAAACCCGCGACTGGTATGTCCATATTTTGTGCACATCAAAGTCAGCATCTGGTCTTTATTTGTGTGTAACACTGAACAGAGCCTCGGCAAACATCTCAGCAAGCAGAAACAGAAAGGTACTGTAAACTTTGAATATTGTGGGATTATCTGTTACTTAATGAGGCCGTTCGATCAGACAGAGCAAATAGCAGTGTGTTAATTAGTGATTATACTCAATGATCCTGAGCACACATCTCAGATAGGCCTATCTGTGGTATTATGGGGCAGTCTACATGTATCAATCTCATATAGCCATAAGCAATCAGACATACTGCATTCATATGAAACATGTTAATGCGATGCTGCATTGAAATCTTCTTTGCATTTTACAACGCATTTCGGACTTTAGAGGTATGCAGAAAGCTATGAGCTCTGTACATTTTCTTTGTTCTGTCACAAAATTTGTGAAAGCTCAGAGTCCTCTCTCATTTGCATACGCTAATTGCTCGTTCTCATCATGCAGAATGAAGTAACCTCATTTGATAAAAAGACAAGACTAATAAATCACGGACTTCGTCATTAAATGAATCACTTCCTGGGGGAATATTGATTGTTTGATCAAATTGTTTAAAATAAGACTAAAAACTAAAATATGTCTACACCTGTGCAATTTATCATTATTAATACATGATTTACATGTAGTTTAAAAGTCTTTGTGTTGTAGGTGTTTGCTCATAATTGCTCGTTATTAAAATATAAATTTTCTGTGGCTTTTATTTGAGATTTAGAACATATTATTTACTAAATATTTTGATGTTAAACATTTTCAAAATCACTTCAGATATTTTCATCTTTCTCTACATGCACACAGCACATGTTTAAACTACTGTGATAAAATGTAAGCCTACATCAACATAGCCTGAAGAACTGCCTGCTTTATTATGTATAACTCTTTTTTCATTGCCTTTTTTAAGATTGAATATCTGTAAACATTTTAGAGGTTTCATATTATGTTATAATTATATGCATTGCATTCAATTATAGCTTTGCTTTTCAAATCACAAAATTTGAATAATTATTGTTAGTGAACTTAAATCTATCTATCTATCTATCTATCTATCTATCTATCTATCTATCTATCTATCTATCTATCTATCTATCTATCTATCTATCTATCTATCTCCTTGACAAAACTGTTGTTGAAAACTAGACTGACATAAACCGTCTCTGCTTTATAGACATCTCAGATTTACATTCTGTTTTATCCATAACTTATTATAAGCACTAAGCAGATGTATTGTAGTAATCAAAATCAAGTCAAATTTTGGAATATAAAAAAACATTAAACTAAAAAAAGAATCATGCTACTCATTGTGATTTCAATGTTGACACTGAATCACTAGTCTTCAATTATTTGGGAGGTCCATTCAGAGATTAATTACAGCAAGAGCTAATTTATTATAGTGTTCTGTCGCCATCTAGTGTACGACTATTGAATAGATCAATATTAGACAGCCGTTATTAAATTTATTAATTCGAGTTAGGTCAGAATCATATATCTACTGTCAGTAGCATATATTAACGTTTCCTTAAACATGGAAACTGTCAAAAAAAAAACGATTTAATTTGTATGCTAACATTATGCTACATTGGGCATAACATACATCACAGAAGAATTAAGTCATCGCCATTTTCCTTTGCTTAGATCATCACAGTTTTAAACATGCAATGAGTCATATTTTTACAAAGG
The DNA here is from genome assembly GCA_027564155.1 of Gymnocypris eckloni scoliostomus. Taxonomy (NCBI): domain Eukaryota; kingdom Metazoa; phylum Chordata; class Actinopteri; order Cypriniformes; family Cyprinidae; genus Gymnocypris; species Gymnocypris eckloni. Next base: position 6,078,836 of record CM050415.1, on the reverse strand, counting down.
ATTATTCATTTATTTATTTATTTGATGCTAGTTTTAAACGTAGGGCTAATATTTCATAATTTCAAGGTTTTTTTATAGTTTAAGACTGACAGTCAGAGTCTGGTGGTGTGTTTGTGTGTGTGTGTGTGTGGGGGGGGGGTTAGTTAACCCTCCCAAAATAAAAATACGTTTTAAAAATATTTAAATAAACACTATTGCATTTAATCTTACATCCCACTTTATACAAATCTAAAGTAATGAATACATTCTTATTATTGTACTTTTACCTTGCATTTCTGAGCTCATTCGTGACTTTTAATAAACAATCTGGGAGACTTTTATTGTGAATAAGATCAACATTGTGACCGGAAGTTGTGTGTATTATTGAGTCAGGGACTTCACCCTCACTTCCAAAAGAAGAACGAAGGCCGGTTAAAGCGACACAAGAGATGGGTCTGCGGAGTTTGTCAGCTATTAAAACTGTCCTCTAGACCAGTATCGAGCATTTTAAATGTTATGAACGACACGCATCTCTCACCGGTCTATGTGTTAAACTGTCATCAGTCTTGCTGCAGGAAGGAAGCAGGAGAGGAAAGGGACTGACTGCGCGCTGCTGGCCCACTAAACACACACTCATCGGGGACTTCACTGAAAAGGGCAAGATTGTTTTGCAACATACTTGGTAGCCACATAAATGCTCTTATTTAAAAAACACAGTCTGTTATCAGTATTAGTAATCAGGTATATCAAAGACTATGTAAAGTCGTTATTGTTTGAATATTACAGTTAAGTTAGTTTTTCGTGCAAAGGATTGTTTTCCTTGCATTTTTTGCTGATCGGTTATAATCGATCACACATCAGTCGTCATCGAACATGGCTACAGATGTAATAGCGACTGAAGACATCTCAAACCAGAGAGACTCAAATGATCTGAACGCCAATAAAAGTAACGTTAATCCCGAATCAGACACACCCGGCCAGCCATCTGAGACGCAAGAAAACAGAAATATAAGTAGCCCATTATCGTTATCCTCATCGGTTCATTCTGAGGAAGAACTACCTCAGGACCCCATCACAGGAATTCGCTGGAGAATGGAGACAGTCCGGTCCGAGCAGGAGATCCGCCGCAGGAAGCAGCGACTCCAGACAATAGACAAAAACAAGGCGTGAGGACATCAACTCCTGCGCGAGCGCCGCAAACACTCTCTTCAGCAGCCGAGCACAACGGAAGGTATGGGAACGCGGTCTGTGTCTCAAAACAAAGGCTGCCTTGGTAGACAGGACACTATGTTTTAGGACTGTCGCCTGCACATTCTTTGAATATGCTACACTTTGGTCTCCCATGACTACTTTTGGTGAATATTTGAGCAAATCCCAAAAGCAAGAAAATAACTAACTTAACTTTAAATAAAATGTTTGTGTCTCTCCTTAAAGGGATAGTTCAGGCAAAATATTTTAAAACATTTGCTGAAAACATACTCATTCTCAGGTTATTTAAGATTTGTTTCTTAATAACAAATTAGTTTGTTTCTTCATCTGAACAGATTTGGAGAAATGTTGCATTACATCAAATGCACATCATCTGCAGCGAATGGGTGCCGTCAGATTGATAGTACAAACAGCTAATAAAACATCACGATAATCCACACGACTTCAGTCCGTCAATTAACATCCTATGAAGTGAAAAGCTGTGGAAGAAACAAATCCAGAAACAAAAAACAGATGTTTTTAACTCTAAACTTGATTTTGGCTAATTCTACCTCAGAGGTCTTCCCACTTTCGACTGTATCAACAATTAAAATCATACAACAATATAATAATTTTTATCTTATCTGTTGACTTGACATTCATTTCATTGTTTTTTTAATTACTGAAAATATGGAATTTATTGCCCCACATTTTTACTCCACCCTGTTACTGTATCTTTTTGTTTCTCCTATAAAAATATTCCTTAAAATTTTGACAGACTTGAAGTAAAATCATTTGACGCTTTCTACCACATGACGGGGCGACAAATAATATCTTAAAATGTTCTACATTTTTGCAAACTGTATATTTGTAGGTTGACTGCATCAAACTGAACTGTTCAACCCTGTTACCAAAGTTAATGTAATAATAAATATGTATTATTAAAAGCTCTGCTGAGCTATTGTAACTAAAACCAAAACAATTTCCATAAAGCTGAAATGAACTAAAATATAAATATTAGATTGAAAACTTAAATTTAGAAACCTAAAATTAGAAATGTTGTCTTGATAATGAACTGAAAATAAGTTTAATAAGTTCTATGAATGCAAAATAACGCAAAATAGAAATATTTGAAACAAACTAATGAAAGTGACAACAGCATACAGCACAAGACACTTAAAAATAATAAAAGCTACTTTGAAATCTTGATAAATGCTGTAATAAAGTGTGTAAAAGATACTAAAATAACACATTTTGATAATTTATTCTGTTTAATTTTAATATTAATCTAACATTTATTGCTGGAAATAAAATCACTCAAATCAAGTATTTTTTGGCACATACCAAATGGTGCTAACAGGGCTAAAAACCCCATGGAAAGAGACACCCTATGCATGAAGCACCTTTTGTTTGAGAGCCGTTATTGTCACTTACTGTAGGGTGTGGTGGCATGCAAAACATACGCCTGTAGATGATACATTCATAACAGTCTCTAAGTGTTTACAGTCTATTCAGTCATGTGCTTAATCTCAGGTGTGTACCTAGCTACTGTAACAAAAACAAAAACCTGTGTGCCACTTTATTAACATTAATCAGAGTCTACGTCTATGATTAATGAGTCTAAAAGTTGTCTTGGATCCCATTGACTTTTTTTGTATAGGCAAAATTCTTTTGTTCATTTTTGTAATACTTTAGCAATGAGGCATGAGCAAACATGCAGTGTTGTGTCTCATGACATGACTGTGTGAAGTGTTACAGATCTCTTGTAGGGAGGGTGGCATGAAGAGCGGCAGACTTTCCCCCTGGAGGAGTGTGGAGTGTGGATACCACATGGATGGCATGGCAATTAGCTCCCGTCCACAGTTAACCTGTGTCTCACATCTGAGCGCCAGCCTCTCTTTGAAATTACTAAACAGCTGGTGGATGAACGACTCCTTTGCTGAGCCTCATTCATTAAAATCAGACAACATAACAGCCTGTACACAGTACACACAAAACACATGCAAATAACAGGTTGATGGGAATACGAGATATTTTTTAGATGATGAAAAACTGTTTTTCGTAGAAACTCGATTGAATGAGATGCAGCCCCATATAGAAAGATAATGACATTTTGACTGAAAATGTTAGTATTTTTATTTCCAAGGAGATCACTGGCCTTTTACTCTTTGAAATTGGGTACTACACACTGTTTTATAGTTTTTGCACACTCATGAGGATGAATCCTAAACGGTCTAAATTATAGATATATCCAAACATTGGATCTAGTGTTTAGTAATATTTTTTTTAATTCGGTCTGAGGTCTTGAGGAGCGTCCCACCCTAGCAGCGATCTCTCTGTGAAATGACTTTAGTTCTAGCAAGAAGAGCATCATAATCTGCTCCGTTTCCAAGAAATTAGAGCGGGTTTGTTCTCCACGGTGAAAAATTTGAACTTTGAACACACTGAATTTCAGGCCTTTCCAGAGTCACCACCCAAATCTTTCCCCGAAGAAGGTGAAACTCTCTCGCCTACTTCCATTTGTAAAAGAGCTTATCTCGTTTGTAACAGAATTCAGTTTGTCCTCAGGAGTATACATGCCTTTGTATTGGAGATTAACTCATCAAAGAGGCCCATATGGATTTTTTTTCTTATGTCATGAGCTGTGATATTCTGAGTCTTAATGTGCAGTGGTCGTATTAGGCAGTTTGATGGTATTTCTCAGTTACTACAGCAGTTTGTAGCTCTGTGATGAATGACTATCAGCCGGTATCAAATTTGGACATCTGGACTCTTTCAACTCGGACGTATTGGTTTTAGTGAGTGAATAACATGCTATGAAGTAGGGCTGGTTTAAAACCAAAAGCGGCTGCCAAATGTGTTCATTCTTTATTTTTATCCTTCAGTTTTGAGCCGCAGGAGTCAGTTGCCACGACAGAGGCGGCTGAGAATGGAAGGGTGGAGCTAAAGGAGGTGGCAAGATGAGGACTTCCCGGGTAGGCTGTTATACATGTGTGTGTGTGTATGATAGTGGTGGATGATATGATCAAAATGTTTTTATTTTCTTCTTAATGATATATAGTATCTCACAAAAGCGAGTACACCCTCACATGTCAGTAATCAATTTAGTATATCTTTTCAAGGGACAATACTATAGAAATTAAAATTGGATATATTTTAGAGTAGTCAATGTGCAACTTGTATAGCAGTAAAGATTTTCCGTCCTCTAAATATAACTCAACATACAGCCATTATTGTCAAAACAGCTGGCAACAAAACTGAGTACACCCTAAGAGATAAAAGCTATTCATCATTTAACCATGCATTCATCATGTTCATGTTTTGTCTTCTTGACAGGAACATGTCCTATTCATCATGTTCATGTTTTGTCTTCTTGACAGGACATACAAATTTGTGTATCTTGTTTTAGAGCAGATCAAATTTGGTTCTTTGAGTACAATTCTCTCATACTGACCACTGGATGTTCAACATGGCACCTCATGGCAAAGAACTCTCGGAGGATTTGATAATTAGAATTGTGGCTAGCGCTGGGCGATATGGCCTAAGAAAGAAATCCCAGATTTTTTCACAAAAAAAAAAATCAGATTTTCTGATTTACATAAAATCAATCTGCAGATGAAAAATAAATTGTTCAAAAATAAAGGGACGATATGTAAGTTTTCGCCACTAGAGGTCGCATTTTCAAAACAATAACGAAGGCAGAGCTTGATGAGGATGAGTTTTTTAAATGATCTGTACCTTCCACAGTTATTTTTAAACAGCGAATACAGAGAATGTGAGCACAGAACTTACACTGTCAAAGAACATTATGACTGAATTAAGTCTAGCACGAGTTGAAGCACTCTCAAAAAACAAGTCATTTTGTTTCCGAACATGGTATTGGCACACGACATATTATAAGTGTTATAGTAATTAAATGATTGAAGAAAATGACAAATATAGTAACTTTAAAAACAACAACTTGTTGAGCATTAAATTAAAAACAACATTTAGATAAAAGAGGGCCCTTTTGTAGTAGGCTATAGGTGAGCATAAACTGGTTTGCCAACAATTTTTTCAGAAAGAACACAGTGCGTGCGTTTAAAAGATTGTAAAAAAAAAAACCTGTTGAGATTAAATTAAAAACATTTAGATAAAAGAGGTCTCTTTTGTAGTAGGCTATAGGTGAGCATAAACTGGTTTGCCAACAATTTTTTCAGAAAGAACACAGTGCGTGCGTTTAAAAGATTGTAAAAAAAAAAACCTGTTGAGATTAAATTAAAAACATTTAGATAAAAGAGGTCTCTTTTGTAGTAGGCTATAGGTGAGCATAAACTGGTTGGCATAAAAAGGTTGGCAAACCAGAGCATAAACTGGTTTGCCAACTATTTTTCAGAAAGAACACAGTGCGTGCGTTTAAAAGATTGTAAAAAAACCTGTTGAGCTTTAAATTAAAAACATTTAGATAGAGGGCCCTTTTGTAGTAGGCTATAGGTGAGCATAAACTAGTTTGCCAACTACTTTTCAGAGAGAACACAGTGCGTGCGTTTTAAAGATTGTACTTCATCTATTTTGTCACTCTCCAAAGGTGTCCCTCAGGGGTCTGTTCTGGGACCTATTTTGTTTTCCTTGTACATAAATAATTAATATGATAACATTCCGAATGCTAAATACCATCTGTATGCAGACGACACTGCTATTTACTGCTGTGCTTCATCAGCCTCTCAAGCACTTCACTATTTACAGTTAGCGTTTGATAATGTTCAGTTCCTTTTATGTCAACTTTTATGTCAACTGGTTTTAAAGACAGATACAACTAGTTTAATTATTTTTTCAAACTCTAAAATTGTATCAAGTATTCTTTCTGACATTATATCCTTCCAGGGAACATAAATATAATATATTGTAAGTTATAAGTACCTGGGAATCCTATTTGATAGTCTGTTAACTTTTAAGTTACATATTGATAAATTACTTTCAAAACTTAAGCTCAAATTGTGGTTTTACTACAGAAATAGATCTCTATTTTCTTTAAAAGCAAGGAAATATTTGGTGTCTTCTACCTTCTTACCACTCTTGGATTATGGGATTTTATGGGGTTTTCATAGTGCCTTATGTTTTATTACTGGTTGTAGTTATCAAACACATCATTGTACTTTCTATTAGAAGGCTGAGTTATCATCGAAGAAGTTTTAATTGGTATTGTTTTATTAATCTATTTATCTAAGTCTATTTATGGTCTAACTCCATCTTATTTGTCTCTGAGCTTTTCAAAATCAAAGGTATGCTACAATCTACGTTCTAATGATCAGTTATATTTTAAAGTCCCTCGGGTTCGAACAGAGCTAGGAAAAAAGGGTTTTGGATATAATGCATCTTTGACGTGGAATAATCTACAAAGCATTCTAAAACTGACCGTGCTTCCATCATTACATGAATTTAAGCTACTTTTAACAAGTTGTGTGTTTTACCCTTTGGTGAATTGTTGTTGTGATCTTTGATATTATGTTTTGTGTTATGATGTAAATTTTGTATATGCTATGTTATATGTTGCTGCTTTCTTGGCCAGGTCACTCTTGCAAAAGAGATTTGAATCTCAATGAGTTTTTTAACCTGGTTAAATAAATGATGAATGATGAGAAACATAACATTAGTTTGTTATAGACTTAAAGAAATTGAAAATCTTTATCCACTTTCATAAGTGGGTTCTTTCGCCGTGTTTTATTGTTACCAAATTCTGTGTTGTAGCATGTCTAATTATTTGAATGTATAAAACAACTTTATCCAAATTTATTCTTAAAATAGCCTTATGAAATGTTTACTTTTTCCTCATAAATTCTGTGTTTTGTATCTGGTTATCAAATGAAGGCATAAAACATTAATTACATTTATCTTAAAATTACTATTATTATTTAAATGATAAATTATTGAAAATAAAATTGTATTTGTTTATTTTGGCAAACAAAGGGGGTTTACTATTACAATTAAAACATGGAAATGTTGTTTGATCATTACTTAAAAAGATAAAGTTGTAATAATTGTAATAGTAGCCTAGTAGTAGCAGTATGTACATTCTGCTGAACAATATTAATATATTTCTGCCGCAGTGTCTTCCAAGTTTAACCAAACTTTTATTTTGATGGGTTGCTGTGAATAATTTCACAGTTCTGGGTGTATATGATATGACGCTAGTTTTACTCAAATCAAACGGTAAAATGCTCGTGAAGTGACTCTCAGAGCCGTTCTGGAGATGTTGTTCATGTATGTCCTCATTTAGTGAGACAGCAGACGCTGAAGTCACTGCGAGTGTCACTTGACGAGCGCTTCATTATGTGCGTGTGGTAATGTTAAATGAAACGCGTGTCTCTTTCATTCACTCATACAGAGGTGATGACGTAGTTTGAGTTAATGCTCATCAGATCGCGTAAATAAGTGGATATTGAATAGAAATTATGATTCTGTGCAAAGAAATATCAAGTAAACTTATATAAAAATATCAGTATTTTTGCAAATATAAACTAAAAGCTCTAATGGACGCTAATCAGTGACGCTTGCACTGACTGTCTGCCTGAGTTTTGTCACAACCGGAGGCAGCACAAAATTTGGCAGAGGCGGCTGCCTCATAATTCTCTTTGCAGAAAACCCTGAGGTGTGTTCAATTGAAGCAGCGCTGCGCAGAATGATCACTGTGTGACATCAAATTACAGCGAGAGAGATGTGAAAGCATACGGATCCGTCTGCTCTTTTATTGCTCTCGTGGTACTTTGATGTCATACACGGATAATTCTGCGCAGTGCTGCTTCAAGTCAAAAACACCTATTGTCTATCGAACCATAGAAAAACGATTTTCATTCAAACAAATCGACCTAAGCTACACATTCGAGTTGATCGATTTATCGCCCAGCCCTAATTGTGGCTCTCCACAAAGATGGCCTAGGCTATAAGAAGTTCAGTAACAGCCTGGAGTTACAGAGGCCAGGGTCATACAGAGGTTTTCCAAGACTGGTTTCACTCAGAACAGGCCTCACAAGGGTCGATCAAAGAAGTTGAGTCCTTTTGCTGTGCGTCAGCTGCTTACAACTTTGTTGACGTTACAGCTGCTCGACTGCGTAGGAAATGGAGGACAACGCACAACCGCTGAGACCGGAAACTATGGCAATGCAGGACTGTCAGTCAAAGACCGTGGGCGAGGCCTAAACAATGTGATGTCATATTGCTTAGAGAATCAAAGCGGCAGGCCTAGTGAAACTGATTTGATTTAATGGGGATTCAAAATTAAGGAGCGGGTGGATTTTTATCATTGGAGGGTGATTTTGTTCAACCTGCCAACTAGGGTTGGGTACCGAACTTGGTACTTTTAAGGGTACTGACCGAATTGCTTCGGTACTACAGAGTACCAATTCACGTTAAATCATTCGGTATCAAATGTCGGTACCAAAGAATGCATTTGGGCACATATGAGAAAGAGAGAGAGACCCTGTGACATGACTCATTAAAACACAACACACAGGGCAAACCGAAATGTTCTGAAGTGTGCTTAGATTTCTGGGGTCATATGGTTTCTGCGAAAACGTGGACAGGATGGCGGAGTCCATTCATAAAACGCAATTTACTCTATAGCGTGGAATGAAACGGAATTCATCCATTTTTGGATGAACAGAAGAAGGTCTGTCACTTAATTGGAATCGCGATATTAACTTGTGTATGTGAATATTAAGATGCAAAAAGACAGTTTAAATACGAATCCTACATGTTCTGCTAGCCTCTGTATGTATGAATGGCGGAGACGTGGTTTTGTTTACTCCACAAATACTGAAGCACATGTGAACTCGCAGTGATTTTCGGCCTCTGCATCTCACTACATGAATACATGAACATACAAGCTGTGAGAGTCACTTCATGAGAATTTTACAGTTTAATTTGAGAAAACTAGCATCATATCATACTGTATACACGCAGAAACCTCACGGGCAACCTGTCAAAATAAAAGTGTGGTTTTACATGTAACAGAAATATAGTATCTTTATATATTCCATTTACTGACAAATTTAAATAAAACAATTAAATGATAAAAAATATTATTACAACTACATTAACCAATTAATTGTAGAAAAAATACAATTATTATTAAACTTGTAAAGGAATATTCACGCAATTAATTTGAACAGTAAACCTCTGTTTGCCAAAAGAATAAAAGGGTTTAATTTTATTAAGCCCTTTTATAAAATTTGATTAAAAATAAATAAATGTTTCATGCCTTCATTTTATTATCAGAAAAATAAAAACACAAGAATTTCTGGAAGAAAAAAAATTGTAGGGCCCTATTGTTCAAAATGTTGAAGTTGAGAGTTTTGGACTTGGATTTTGATTTTTTTTTTTTTTGATGATTTTGTTGTTACACATTTTTGTTGTTACACAGAGAGTAAAGTATAAAAAAAAATGTACCATTGGGTACCGGTACCGAATTTCAGGTGCCGATACTGTACCGGTTCAAATGTGAACGGTATCCAACCCTACTGCCAACACACATTTATATCCAAACCCAATACCCGCCTTTCACTGCTGTGATTGGTCAGTTGGCGCAGTCTTTTGTGATTGGTCTACCGTGGTGTGTACAGCCCGAATGACAGCCATGAGTGGACATTAAAATGTGTTACTTCGTGACGTACAGCCACTACAGAATAAGATTCGAATTCCTGACGACTCATTTAGGTGATTGCGAACCGACAATTGATAGACAATAACTTTTTTTATCGTGCACTGTCGGCTTGACAACTTTGCTGAAAGTTTATGTTCACATACTGCTTCACGACACACTACATGAAAGGTAATATTCGAAAAGGCATAAAAGTGGCACTTTAAGAAAATAATTTTATTCAGCCAGGACACGTTAAACTTTTATAAAAGGTCAAATCAGAGATGCTTACATTGTCACGAGTTGCTATTTAAAATAAATGTACTATTGAACAGTATTCTTTGATTCATCTTTGATCATATCTTTGAATGTTGATCATTTAAAAATGTATTGAGCCATAAATCAGCATATTAGAGTGATTTCTGAATGATCATGTGACGTGGTAATTGGTCACTTTCTATCGGTAGCTTGTTAAAGACACTAAATCCTAATGAAATATGTCCCAAAACACACTATAGGAATCCATTTCTTAAATGGTTTTAATGGTTAAAAGTTGATGGTTTGTAATGGTTATAATGGTTTTAGTAGTGGAAGCCATTAGAATTTCAGTGTTGGTTTGTATTGTTTTTTGTGTTTTTTTCAACAGGGAGGAAAGTTTGTGATTTGGTCTTAGTGACTTCGAAGTCCTCTTCTCCTACTCCTAATGTTTCACAGGTTTAGTAGCTAGTTTTAGCACTAAAATGCTTTGTGAAATACTCTTGAAGCAAAAAAGTAGGAGTCTTAAATTTAGGTTATGAGCTACTTTTAGCTTTTAGAAGTTTTGTGAATACGGGCCCTGTTTTAAATGATAGCAGATTCTAAATTATATTACAATAAGTTTCAAATGTGTTTTATTTGGGTTGCCAGGCCACTACCAGAAGAGGAAGATATGCATCTTGATGAGGAGCTTTATACCGGCTCTTCTGGTAAACCTTAATGATAGATATACTCAAATATATGCAATATATAGAAAATTATACATTTATTACTAGCTCAGGAAACATTATGATCATTTTTTTTTTTTTATTGCAGCTTCACAGTCTTATGGACTTAACAGTGCAAAGAAAACCAAAAAGAAGCTCTTAGCTCCGGACATCAGCCTAAACCTAGACCAGAGTGAGGGTTCAGTCCTGTCAGATGAGCTGGATGAGAGTACAGAACTGGACCTGGATGATATAGACACCCCTTCAGACAACAGCAACGAGTTTGAGTGGGAAGGTATGACTGTGCTTTAACCTTTAAATGTTCATTGTTTAATATTACATAATTCTAACAACAACTAATCTGTTTAATGAGTCATTTTGCAGCCATTCAAACTCATGTCTTTCTGATCCTGTAGAAATGTTCTTTACTCACTGACATTCCAGAGATCTTTTCATGGACCGGCTTTGTGTAATAACTCCTTAGTTAAACAGTATTATGTGTTCTTGTTTTGTTTTTCTGTCCTGCTGCTCTTCTCTCTTTCCTGGAAGGATTGTTCCTTCTCATTGGTTTGAGACAGGCCGCTGGCCTGCGGTTTGTGGTAAGGTTACCTATCTGGATGTTTTACTCCTTGATCAAGTCCTACAGCATTGATTTAATTTTATTTTTGTTATATCACCATTTGGTGTGGTATGATACAGTGCTACAAATCAGATGTTATCCATTGTTTTTGTGTTGGGGAATGTTGATGGTTGGATTTTGATTTGTGCATGGTTTTTCCTTGAATCTCATCAGATCTGATTCTGTAATCAGCCTCATTTTGGTGTCATGATCTTTTCTTTTTTTAACACTGGAAATGTATCACTTTGAATTTAAAGGCAAAAGCAGCCTTCCATTGTGAAAATGAATTGCATTTTATCATCCGTTTAAAAAGCATACCTATTATATAATTATTATGTTTTTTTTTATTATGTAATTTCATTATTACTTGCATGTTCTGACAAGTACTGACAAGCATTTATGGAAAACAAGAATAGGCCTAATGTAATTTCTTTTGAAATGTTTGTCTTATGTAATGATAACTGCAATTTATTACATTTTAAATGCTTTAACCTTAACTATAGTTAAAATTATAATCAAGTACTTTACATGTGCTCTAGTATGTAAAATCGACACATTAAAACTGTACTTTACGACGAATTATTATTTTTGGCATTGATTACAAATTGACCTTGGCTTTGTTACACTTAACCATAGTATCTGTAGTTATACAAATGGTAATCATCATAGTTAATGGTTATATTTAATGGTTGTATTTGTTTGCATGTATTATGGTTTTATTTGCAGTGAAACCGTAGTTAATTTTCTTAAGGGGTTGACTTTTTATTTCATAATTCGTTATCTGCAAGTGCAGTTTTTAAAATACTGCAAATGCACATTTAGTATAATTAAGTGCACTTTTCACAAGGGTTCTTACATCTTATAACAGATGTATCATTAAAGACCTGTTAAAATCTTACCAAGTATATATTGAAAACTAGCATGCATGTAGGTAGTGTTGAATTAGCATTAGCTCTGCTCCAAAACCTAGCTAGCTGCCTTGCTGTCTGCTGTGTTACATACTGCCTACATACGGCTACCTTCTAAGACATTATACTTATCAAATTTGAAGTGATTAATCTGAAGAGCTCAAAGAAGTTACCCTCACAGTGGATTTCTATAGTCTTAAATTAGCATGTTGCTAAGCTAACAGCTACATTTAAAACATGTAATAAAATACACACACAAAATAATACTTGTAGTTTCAGTCATACTTCAATAAAAAAAACATGTATATTACCTTGAATTTGCAGTTTTGGTCCTGCGATTGTCTCATTGAATACATTTTCTTTTACCAACATGGGATTTTAGCCAAAAATCAACACTTTTTGTGCTCTACAGTTGCTTCGATATAGGACTTATCATAGATATGTACACGTTATAAAGTGTACTCCTTTTTCTTTTTTTTATTATGAAAATTGTTTGTTTAATACTCGTTCATTTGGCTGCTTGTTTTGGCACACAGAAACCTGTACGCAGAGTTTTAATTAGTACCTTGTTTTGCGAGGTTTATATCTGGTTTTGCTAAATCAAAAGACCACAGGCCAAGTTAATTTCATTTATTCATTTTGTTTTATTTATTGATCTGTGAATCAGCAAAGCATCATTCCCGATCAAATGCACAAACAGTCACTGAACTGAACACTAAATGAAAACAGCGCACATACATTTTAAAATAACAAATATTAAACAAAATAAACCCTTTATTTATTTTGTCAGATGACCTCCCAAAACCCAAAAACACAGACCTGCTGCGTAAAGGAGTGGAGTCGGTGCAGGAGTTCACCAGCACGGAGGAACGGGAGGAGGGCCGTCGCTGGAGAGTCTTCCGCATTGGAGAACAGGAGCACCGGGTGGACATGAAGGCCATTGAGCCCTACAAGAGGGTTATCAGCCATGGAGGTCAGTGACGGCACCTCTCCATGCCAATATGTCCTGTCTGTTATCTACACAAGGACATTTTCTGTTTGCACCATTCAGGAAGTTAAATTGACCATTGTCGAAATTGTCAGTGGAGGAAACCGAAAAACGCTGTTTTATGGTGTTTAGCTGCATTCTCACTCTCAAAACGGTGCTTCTGATGATTTAGAGCATCACTGCACTTTTTATTGCATTTATAAAGCCACATACCTTTTCCAGATCATCTCTCAGCCTGTAACTAATCTATCTTTCCTTCTTTTCCACTTCCTCCCACTCCCTTTTGCCATCCAACAGCTGTCGCTTTCATTCTAAATGCCTCTTTTGCATGCTGTTATATAATGAACAGTTGGATGGATTGGATCTGTCAACTTGTGTAATTGCTGTAAAAACACAAACTAATGTTCAAACGTTTGCCAGTAGCTCCTTTCAAGCATGGTTCCCCTTTTCACAGGTTACTACGGCGATGGACTGAATGCCATTATCGTCTTTGCTGTTTGCTTTATGCCTGAGAGCAATCAACCAAATTACAGATACATTATGGACAATCTTTTCAAGTAAGTTCTAGATGGCTGTTTTCAACCGTTTGTTTCTAGTGATGTTCCACGTGGCTTATTCTGGTCAAGATGCCTTTAAAACAGTAAGAGACATCTGTAAAGCGACAACGCGTATAACAGGTTTAAAACAGTTAGAGACATCTGTAAAGCGACAACGCGTATAACGGGTTTAAAACAGTAAGAGACATCTGTAAAGCGACAACGCGTATAAAAGGTGTAGAACAATTTTCTTTTAGAAATTGATAGTAAATTAATTACAAATAAACATCAAGTAACACATTGATTAAATGTGAAATGTTTAAGTATTAGTGTTTGCTTGTAAAATGTACTCCAATAAAGTTTATTCACAACTTTTAAAAATGTTACATTGTAGTTACATTTTTACATCGCAATCCATTGCAGAATAGTCTCTGCTAATTATTGAACTGATGAAATTAAGGCAAATTTGTGTTGCTACTAATTACTTTCAACATAATTTGCAAACCGTTTTTCCATTTGGACTTATGCAAACTTGTGTACATTTTTAATCTAGTGAACAAAATACTGAAGGAATTAATCATTTTGTACTTTCTCATCAACTATGATGATATTTCCATCAACTAAAATAAGATTACTTTTTATTTGGAGTAAAATTGATTCAAAGAAATATGACATGATGTAACAGCCATTTTCAATCCATTTTGTAAAATCATAAAAAGTAACAAAAAAAAAACTGGTAAATATCACATCTTGTCTTGATCACAGGATACTTTTTATCATAATTAAATATATGCATCTTTCTTTTGCAATACTTGTATTTCCCCCCAAATTATGCATTTTCTGTTAATTTAGAAGGATATTTCACCCAAAAATGAAGTTTACCCCATGATTTACTCACCCTCAAGACAGATGTAAATGACCTCTGAAGCGAAGCGATGGGGAGCATACTCTATGCCTACGACTTTTTATTCGCTTCAGAAGGTCTTTATTAACCTCTAGAGATGTGTTGAGCACTTTTAATGATGGATGGATGCAGTTTATTTTGCTTCAAAATCTCAACCACCATCCACTACCATTATAAAGCTTGGAAGAGCAAGGATATTTTTTAATACAACTTTGATTGTATTCGTCTGAAAGAAAGTCATGTACACCTAGAATGGCTTGAGGGTGAATAAATCATGGGGTCATTTACATTTTGGGGTGAACTATAACTTTAACTAGCATGTCTAGTGGTCACATTTACCATTGTTTGGTGATTTTATTTTATTTTATCAGTAGTAATAAAAAGTAGTAATTTCGACAAGAATGTGAAATTTTGTGTGAAGCGAAGATTTCCTCTCACAGATTTAACAATGGGTTACGTGGATTCTGCCAATACAAATCTGCTTTGTTTGAAAGCTACTGCACTACTGAAAATTATAGACCCACACCTTATATGCCCACACCTTAAGTTTGTTAGGACGAGTCCTCACTTGTTTTGTGTGTCATTCAGGTATGTCATAGGAACTCTAGAGCTTCTTGTAGCTGAGAACTATATGATTGTATACATGAATGGAGCCACTTCACCGAAAGATGCCCAGTGTGGGCTGGCTGAGAAAATGCTATCAGCAAATAGATCGAAGGTGAGAATCTCATTGCCAACATTAACTAACACAGTTCAATTTTGGGTGAACTGTCCCTTTAAATTGCTCATTCTGTCTTTATCTTCAACTTAATTTTGTTCCAACCCCAAATAACCCAGAAAGGCAATTTCAAGTCAACGGCTGTTAAACTACCTATAACGTAGGGAAAATAAATGTAATATGATAAATAAAACTGCATAATATAAAACTTTTTTTTTTTTTTGAGAAGTTTCTAAATAAACAGTATTAACTGAAAAAAGTAACTTTTAATAAATACAAATTCTGAACCCTAAAAAAAGTCACAACATTGTTCTGATACAGGTTAAGGAAGAATTTGAAGTCTTTGATAATAGTGCACCCATCCTGGTTTATTCGCACCCTCTTGGCCGTCACAAAACCTTTTATAAGGTCAGTCCCTATCTAGTTTCCTTCAAATATATTGGAACATGAACTGATGTCCTGCAATGACATTATGAGTGCATTATTCAATGGAACTTTTCCAATTACAGCTCAAAATTTAGCCAGAAAATCAAGTATGTGTACAGCCTGACAGACCTGGCTGAGCTTGTCCCGATGGAGTATGTTTCCATACCAGACTGCATTAAACAGTAAGTATCCCTTAAGTATGCCCTACTTCTTCCTATTCTTTAAGCAAGAAATGGTCAGTTTCTACTGTATGTTCATGACTCTAAAAGACTTTCAACTAGCTATGTTAAATGATTACCTTCTGTACTGAGGTTTCCATACTGTTCTCCTCTCTCAGCAGTATTCCAGCTTTGTAATTATTTTACTGAATGTCTGATCTGCTCCCAAGTACTAGCTGCTGTTGGCTGTGGTATCTTCAGAAACTCTCTATGCCTTAACCCTTCTCCCTGCCTTTCCTCTAAGGTTTGACGAAGAAAAAATAGGAAAAACATAAAAGGTATCTGAATTTAAATTCCGGAGATCCCTTTCGTATCTCTGTTGACCTTGCCTGAATTGCACGAAACTAACAATTAATCGTTTGGCTTGTACACCTATACTTGGTCACTGGACCAGAAGTTGCTTTTTGAGCTTCTTTGATTGTCATCAAGATGCTAAATTCCTTCCGTGTGCTATCTAACTATAATCAATTGTTGTAAATGCAGCTGTTTTGCACTTTAACTTTTTAATTAGCACAGTTTGTCTCGTATTTCATAAGCAGACGTGTTGACTTGCTCTGAAATTCCAGCATTGACCTTTTATTATTAAATCCACTGAGGCAAGCAGTATTTCCTGCAGTTTTGTCCTGTGCAGTTTCAGTTTCCTTGCTGTGCTCACCATAAAATATACAAATCATCCAAAGCAGTTAAAATGCATTCAAGTTTTTAATTATTTATTAAATAAATACATTTATTACATTTTATTTGATTAAAATAACTAAAACACTGAAATAAAACAGTGGGGTTCAAAGGACGTTCTTTTATTTAATTTGAGGAAAAAAGTGACTCGTCGAGGTATGATGTAAAACAAATAATAAAAAACACATTTTAATTAGTATAATTAACTTTATTTTCAAAATTATATTGAATATATAATTGCATAACTTATACATTTTATATATAAATTAGTGCTGTCAAATGATTAATCACATCCAAAATAAGTTTTTGTTTACATAATATATGTGTACTGTGTATATATAAATACATACACACACATGCATGTATATATTTAAGAAAAAAAATATATTTATATATTAAGTATATGTAATGTAAATATTTACTGAATTAGTGTATATTTATATACATAATAAATAAACACAGTACGCATATATTATGTAAACAAAAACATATTTTGATTAATCGGGATTAAAAGTTTGACAGCACTGATATAAATAAATATATAAATATTTATAAAAATAAAAAAAAGTGTTAGAACACTTATTTAGCTCTGATTCAGAATCTCTTGCTTTTACTTCACATTTTTGAGTTAGGCCAGTGATACTCCAGATCTGAATCATCCAGTAACTGTTATTAATTTCATTCAGGTTTTTGGCCAAATGCGCTAACTTGCTTGTGTTTGAAATGAACGTCCCACAGATTTAGATTCTGATGTTGTGTCCTCTCAGTTCTGCCAATGTTAGTATGGTATGTATGACCACGCTAGTAAAGCAGACTTTATGGTGAAGGATGTGAACAGTAAAGTCACGGGTGTTTACATTTATTTATTTATTTATTTTCAAATGCATGCCTGGCCAATGCACATTCTTACTGCTCGTTGCATGTCCAAGCCCTACACGTGCCTTAAATGCATTTTATAAACCTCTCAGTGGTGATCACACGGGACAAGATGGAGTGTTACAGTTGCTCTGTTTTCCACACATAAAACACTTAGAATGCCTTAGAAACTGTATAGCAGCTTCCTTGTGCACAAACTTCAGTTCGATTTTCTTCAGGAAATGTTTTTTAGACAGTTTGTACAATGAACAATACAGAATCAACTGACTTAGTTCCACATTAATTGATTTAAATCATCTTTTTGCTTCTGTTTGTATAACCTCAATCAAAAGTTGTCTTGACAAAACCGTTGAGTGTAAAGTCATGAGATCTTTTGTGACGTTATCTGTGTATTGATTTGTTTCTAAGCGGCTGGTGTTGGATTTGATTTCATTTATACCGTTATAATTTGTTTTTGCTGCTTAGGATTGACCAGGACATGCGTGGAAAGGTGGAGATGGCCACCGCTGCAGTGCCAGAGTGAGTTAGAAGAGCTGAAGAGAAGCTGGAAGAATCAAAGAATGTATTTGTTTCTTTTAACTGGAGAACGCATAAGATCTTGATGTCAGAAAAGTGCCTTTTAAAGGAATAGTTCACCTCAAAATTAAGTTAATTCATGTCATTCCAAATCCATATGACATTTTCTGTGGAACACAAATTGAGATATTTAGCAGAATGTCCAAGCTACTCTTTTTGATAGTTTGTCTATTGAAAGCGTGTAGATTCTGCTAAACTTTTTTAGCTGAATCTTTTCTTGTTCTCCATACAACAGTCATACAGATTTAGAACGACGTGAGGGTGAGTAAATCATGACAATTTGTATTTGTGGGTGAACTGTCCCTTTAAAGCTTCGACTGCCTGTTGCGCTATGTGACTTTTTTTCTTCCTGTTGCATTTGTGTGCCAAACACTTGTCAGATGGCATCTGATTTCTGCGTTAAACATTTTAATAACCTTTTATATGTATCATTTCAATAAGTAGATGCTGTCATCATGTTCTAGTTCCAATTGTATCTTGCTCTTAGTAAAGGCACTCTGTTTTTCGAACTAGTCGATGCATGTTCTGCGTTACATTTAAATATCTATATTTATATCAAAAGGCGATTAAAGGAGAAAAATTAATATATTTTTATGACTGAAATGTTATTTTTAGGGCCACAGTCTGTTGTGCTGTCATCTGCTCACTGAACATCTCATAGTTATACCACGTATTGTTTACTGCTGATTTGGTGTTTGATTAGAGATCGTGGAGAAATGTGCAAAATGTATAGCACCAGTAACATTTCTTTAATTCACTTTCATTAATGGTTTGGGAGGGTGGGGTTCTTGTATGTTATGTTCTTGCAAGTAAACATCCACGCGAAAATCACATTGTCATCGTGAATGTTTTAAAATACTTCCAACAGTTCAGTGTTGTGTCATTTCCTTACAGAGAACAGGACACGATAAAGTGTTGTTTTTTAAAACAGTGTATCTGCACTAAGCTCATTTTAAACAAAACTGAAACAAATGTGTTTTAGGTTAGTTTGTTATATTCGTATACACTCATATTCCACATACTTCTTTTACTAAAGAAATAAAACAAAGGGATGTTTTATGTATACATTTCCATATAGTTGTATTTATCCATTTGTGTCCTCTTATCAATAAGTATTCCAGTATAAAACTAAATAAAAATTACAGAAATTCTATCCAAATAAATATGACATTCACACTGACAATTAAAAAAATCCATAGACCGTTAAAGAACACATCACTACTGGCATCATAAAATAATGTCCGATTTGTTAACTGTAAGTAATGATCGACCATAAATAGCTTTGTACCTTAAAAGGCTTCCATGCATTTGATTGCTACATCATCTACTTCTGGGTCAAACTTGTTTGCTAACAGATGGTGTTGCCTCACAATCCATTTCAAGTCCCCGGCTCCATAGACACACACTGCCCGTCTGTGCACCCCAGTGCATGGTGGGTAGGAGCCCCATTCTTCAGATCTCCTTCATGGTAGCTCCACTTCACCAGACGAGCAATCGCAATTCATGTCCGATTGTTCATACTTGATGTTTGGAGGATTGGATCCTGGTACTGAAGGCATCCGCTGTAATGTAGCCCACATGTGCTCATCTGGACTGTATGTCTTTCTCCCATTCCATGAAGTTTTGAATCTCTTTGCTTTGGTTGATATGCTCACAAACTCTCTTGAAACCACAAAGTAAGCATTTCCTGAGAACATGGGGGTCTCTATTGGTGGAGGCGACTTCTTAACATCTGTCCAGAGTCACAATGTTCGTAACGTCATGATGATATTGCCAGCGGCCCTTTTTGCCCTCTACGTTCTCAGACTCCATACTGTTCTTTCCATTCAGGTATTTTAGAGACTGAACCATTTCTGCATTGGTTTTAATGGGGAAATCAGTGCCACATGTGTTGAGCAGATACTTCCACTGGACAGGTGACTTGAGCAGATCTTGCATGCAGTTGATGTCCGCTTGAACTCGAGACCAGGAGGCGTAAATCACATGCACCAGTTTGCTGGCCACAAACACATTGGTCAGGCAGGACGTAATGGCCCTTACTGCTTCTTTAAAGATCTCAGGAGACTTCTGGTCCATGTGAACACAGTACACATTGTGAGGATTGTAAATGGCTCTGAGGAGCCTTTCAAACATCTCGATCTTCTCATGGACCACCATGGAGTAAGCAATGGGGAAATCGTTCTCCACTTTACTGAGAGAAATGGTTAGAAATCCTCTGTCTTGGATGTAGGCTGGACAATCATTTGCTGCATTGAGGTAGAATGATTCTGATAGCAGGGATTTTCTTTTTTTAGAAGCCAGGAGCTTCCTGAAAACATCCCTGTCCACTCCATCCATGTCTCCTTGGATAAAAGCAGAACAAGCCTGTAGTTCTCCAACATCCTGCTTTAATAAGTGATTCAATTCCAGTTTCCCCTTAGAAGGGCAGTTCTTCCTTGGATAGTTCAGTAGGATGATATACAGCGTTGTACCCAATGAAAGAATAGGAACTGTTTTCAGAATCCTAGGTTTATTAAATCCCATTTTCAGTTTGAAACCCGACCTGCAAGAAACCACTGCCACTGTATCAGTAAGATATGAAGCAGCCTCTCTGGTTCATATGAGAGATGTAACTACCAAAGGCAGGTGTATACAGTAGGCAAGGTAGGGACCGCTCACCCAGGGTAAACCCTGGCTACCAAGGATACATTTCTATAGGGATAATGAAAGGTAATTTCCTGGGCTATAGAAACAAAAACGAAAAACACAGTTAAGGCTATAAAAACTATTTAACATTTTTACAAGTATTTTCAAGGAAAGAAAATTATGATTTATGTGCAAAAAGTAGTGCATGTATTCATATAACGTGGGATAATTAATTTGTCTAAAAAAATCCCCATTTTTTACAGGCTTATGACAGAACACTGTGACAACAACAACAAAAAGTTACATACAAAAAATACATGCATTGATTGACAGCTCCTCCTCTAGCCAATCACTCCAAGAGTAATCCATTTTCACCTGTACAAGTGAATGCTGAGCATCGGCAGCTAATGAGGCGCGTTGGAGTGACGTCATCACCCCTCTGAGACTGATTGGCTAGAGGAGGAGCTGTCAATCAAGAACTAATGGACCAATGATGACACTTGAGCCCGTGCTGATTTACATTAAACTCTAACCGCAACATTTGGGAAAGCAAGCGCAGAATGTGGAAACAAGAGGAAAGGAAAAACAGCATAAGCATACAATTTTTTTTAATATGAGCAGAAAATGTATATAGAATTTAATCAGAGAAATATAACAAAGGAAAACATAATTTTGTGTGCAAGTTTGATAATTTTGCATTCATAATTCAGTTTTGTCCAATATGATTTTAAATGTGTTTAAAGTTTTGATTTATGCTTATAATTTTTTTATGTGTTATTACATTTTTGATTTACGATTATTATCTTTCGATCTGTGATCATTGTTTGCTATTCTGAAAAAAATCTGCTTTGATTTTAAAATTTTGTGCAACACATTTTTACTAGCCTTTTTAAATTTTGGTTTCATGCTTATTATTTTTTTATCCATGGCCGCAATACATTTGACGGGAAAATAATCCCATAACATTCCCCACAAAACACACATACGCATATATAAAACATTTATAAAAAAAAAGGGTTATTTTGCTGCTTTTGGTAACTGCAGTAATATGTAGTTATTGATACAATAACATTGGTCTCCCTAAAAAGTGCACCAAGGTACGTAAATGCTATGAGACCAGGTATCCATTTTTAGGGGGGCTTTTATGGGATGCACCGAGATGAAAATTCTTAGCCGAAGCCTAACAAAATGAAAGACAAGGCCGAATACCGAACACGTTTTTTTCACAAATGTTCTCCCCCATGTAGGCCTATTTTGCTATTTTTTTCACTATTGCATAAATGAAATAGCCAAAATCTGCTTTTTACTCTTTAGTCCTGCTTTACAAAAAAAATCTAAATCAAAAAAATTACTTAACACAGAACATTGTTATACATCCTATCAGACATTATACCAACAAAGCACAATTTCACTTAAAATGAATAAGTTAGTAAAATTAGTATTAATTCTAACTTATTAATAAGTTAGTAAAGTTAGTATTTTTTGGCCATTTTTGAGACCCCCCTTCTTTAATCAGGCTTGTATTTTTTCTGTACAAATAAATGCAGCCTTGCTGAGCAGAAGAGACTGCTTTTAAAACATTAGAAAATATTACAGATCCCAATTTGAACACCATTGGTGAATGTTATAGTAAATGTATTAATACAGCTGTTGTAGGGTAATTATTTATATAATTATTATTGTCTTAATTTTTATTTTATTTTACAGAATTACAGAAGAGTAAAATTACAATACTAACATTTATGAATGTTGATGGAGCTTTTATTTTGGCGGAAATATGCAGGAACCAGGAAGACCTCAGTGCTTCTGTTTGTTGATCACAGCATGCAGATATTTCTCATTAAGAATTTGGGAAGATGTTTGTCGCACGTATCACATTGTCACACGCCTTTAAACAATTATAAAAATTAGCAAATGATGAGTAAGTGTTTCAGCGCAGAATTTCCTCACGCTTTGGACTTTGAACCCTGGTGCCGAGCTCGTGCAGCGTTGTTTGAACACATGCCATTCGTGCGTGTTTTAGAAAACATAACATTCTGTAATTTATTTACTAATCCATTTCACGATTTCAATCATCACAGTAACCAGCAACAACCACCCCTTCCTCTTCTCATCGGAGACATGAGATGCAGCAGTCTCTCGCTGTCGTGTTTCGTGCTTGTAATGATGTTTGCGTCTCTCTCTCTGACCGTTTTAAATGCTTCCACACTGCAGACGTGTTTGCTGCATTAGTGCTTGCCTCTATTTGATCGCGTAACGTCGTTGTTCAGTACAAATTATTCGGTCTTTTCGCTTATTCGGCCGAACACCGAAATAGTTTTTTTTCCTATTTTCGGCAGAACTTCTCCAATAGGGTCTGGCTGCAGACTGACTTGCACTTGCACGCTCAGCATTTGCACGCTCAGACGCTTCCGCGAGTGATGTCACTTGCAGTCTTTTTTATTTTATTCTATTTATTGATTATTTTTTGTTTGACTCTCAACATTTTACAACAGTAGCCAGGTGGTAAAGACAAGAAAAAATCAACTAGAATACAATGTCACTTGCAATCGCTGCTTGCACTTTCTGCTATCTGTGACATCACTTGCATTCCACACGAATCATGTGCGTTGCCAACGGAGACAACTAACTAATTTAAAATCATAACATACTGTGTCCTGCAAGTCATCTGTAGGAGAAAAATACAAGACCTGCAAATCTGTGACTACAGAACAACAGGAACTTGTATGTTATGATATTAAATTAGTTTTAATCGTTTAACCACCACAGCGTCTTGTCTCCGTTGGCAACGCACACAATTCGTGTTGAATGCAAGTGACGTCACAGGTAGCAGAAAGTGTCATTATAACTACCCATACCATAGTCATGCACATAAAGGATTAAAGTAGTGCTGTCAAATGATTCATCGCAATTAATCGCATCCAAAATACGTTTTTGTTTATGTAATGTGTGTGTACTGTTTATATTTATTATGTATATATAAATACACAAACATACAATATATAGTTTGAAAATATTTACATGTATATATTTACATCATTTATATTATGTAGAAATATAATTTAATATACAGATATAGCATAATTTTCTTAATAATATATACATGAATGTGTGTGTATTTATATATACATAATAAATACATATTTTATAAACAAAAACTTTTATTTTGAATGCAATTAATTGTTTGACCCGCATTAAAGACAGCTGTGTATATCAGACATTAACAATAATCCACACGAAACATGGGGCAGAACAGACTATATGAAGGGGAACATAACTGGAAACACCTGGGACGAAATCAAGACACAAATGGAGACTAATTAAATAATGATGACAGGAAAAACCAAATATGGCAGGGAAACACAAGGCAGAGGGAGACAGACTGTGACAGTAGTAGAGCTGGTTCTACATGCCATTATTTCTCTATTTCTCGGCACATGATACCAGCTTGTCAAACAGGCTTAGGATACTTAAGCATGTACATTCATCTCAATTGTGTTTGCTCAGTTGGCACAGATCTCTGTAAAACAACTATTTTAGATTCTATCACTTGGGCTGTATTTTCCGATCAATCACGTGATGACTTTACTAATGATGCTTTTCCACTGCGTGGTACGACTCGGCTCGGCACAGCTCTAATAGGCTGATGAAGCCAAAAAACACAGTACCTTATCTAGCAAAGTTCCTTGGCATGAAAAGCAGAAGACTGGTCTATTTCATCATGTTCTGATCTCTCAAAACAAAACTGGGTACTGCTAAAACATCTACTATAATATATTTAAAATAATATAGACATTTATAATATTTAATAAGATAATGTAAATAGTACAGTACAGAGAAGACATGTATAATAATATGATACATGAATGTGTGTAGAAATATAGTTATGTAATACATATGTTAAACTTTTATGTTTGAATGCACAGAGGTTTGTGCTGTCATTAAAGACAGCAAACAGTAAAGTTTTATATATATATATATATATATATGTGTGTGTGTGTGTGTGTGTGAGAGAGAGAGATATCAGGAAATTGTATTTGGCTTATTCAGAACTCAATGCAATTGCAGTGGAATAAAGCAGTAAGTTTAGTTTATAAATAAACATGAAGAAATGAATTATATTATTTATTTATTTAACTTCATTGGATGCTGAAATCCTACAGTTGTATTGGTTTGTTAATATCATTGCTGTTAAAAGAAGTTAGAGATGCTTGCAGAAGTTACAGAGTCCACATTAATGGCTTTTGATCAAAATTTATTCAACGGAAGCCATTCTGGAGTAAGATGGTTCTACATGCCATTATTTCTCTATTTCTAAATGTAAATGTAGCTTGTCAAACAGGCTTAGGATACTTAAGCATGTAGAACCTATCTCAATTGTGTTTGTCAGTTAAAAGGCTAAAATCAACTAGATACATTTTGATATTTATATTTCTTTGTAGATGGATATACACATTTTGTTTCATGTCACATTGGATGCTGTAAATGAGCAGCTGTCAGGTGAGAATAGAACTTGGACAGTCTTTCGCACATAGGTACCATGACTGAAGTTCCCAAAATTGCACCTAAGTATTTTCAAGCTTTTCTTTTCAAAGTATAAACAGATGAATGTTCTGTTTCATCATGTTCTGACAAAACAAAAACTGGTGTCTTTGCTAAAAGTCAATCTACTAGAAATCTTTGTTTGGTTTCTCGGAAAAGCCCTTATAAAAATAGAGTCAAGGCAGAGAACATTGACTTGAAAGCTGTATAGTAAAAGAGCAAGAAAGTGAACAGAGTTGGTTTGGAAAGTGTCTGGGTAAAACAAAAATGATGTTAATATTTCAAAGTTACCATATTTTTAAATGATTGTCACAGTACAAGGGATAGAGAGCATGAACAGAAGAAGACATTGAGCCAGGAGAGATGAATAGATATGCACAGTTTTAAGTTCAGTGTTAATTTTCTGGTTAAATGTTTCTGTTTGTACTTGAGCATAGAGGTTTGTGCTAAATGCAAACAGTAAGAGTTTTCTATCTACAGTAAACAGGTGTGTGTGTGTGTGTGTGTGTGTGTGTGTATGTGTGTGTGTGTGTGAGATAGAGAATATCAGGAATGACTTGTATTTGGCTTATTCAGACTCAATGCAATGCAGTGGAATACTGCATGTCATTTTAGTCACCTAAACATTGAGAAAATGTATATATTTATTTATTTATTTAATTCCTCATTAAAATATGTACAGTTGCTTCTGGTTTCATAAATAGCTAATATCATTGCTGTTACAATCAGTTAGAGATGCTTAATGTGGTGAATGTAAAATTAAGTTTCTATTTTATTCACTTGGGCTGTATTTTCCGATTGTTAATCACGTATTTGACTTATTAGACTACTCGTCGATGCTTTTCCACTGATATTTAAGGAAATCAATACTTTGTGTTTGTCTCTAATGTGTCTGTAAAAAAACACAGTATTTATCTAGACACTAAGTTCCTTGGCATGACAGACTGGTCTATTTCATCATGTTCTGATCTCTCACACAAAACTGGGTACTGCTAAAACATCTACTATTCCATTAAATAATATAGACATTTATAATATAATACACATTTATTGAGAATACAGTGACTTGAATGTCTGTCAGTATAAAAGTTTGAGTAGAGTGGGGTAAGGTATCTACAAAGAAGGTGTGTTCTGGGTCACATTAAATTAACTTTTGACCTAAAACTTCAATTTTACTACATTTTTTTATCTAGAACAATTGAGATAACAAGTGGAATTCAGGCATGTAATATACAGATTGTTCAGTAACATATCTTTGGTGCAGTGGCTTACTGTTCAAAGTGACTGGTGTACATACTGGTATTGGACAGGAAGAGATTTTATCAAATAGCTTGCATGTTCTTGGCTCTGTTTCTATGTTAGATCTTCACAGAATATTTTTAACTATTTGTTTCCTTTTTTGAAGATTACTTGTTTTTCAGCATAATATGCAGTTTCATGTTCATGTGTTAGTCATTTCATAGGCATTGAGAATTTGATATAATTTTTGGTTTGTTAAATTCTTTATGGAAATATCCTTCAGAACAGCTTTCATAAATAGCTCATTAACAAACATTATATGTCAGAGCACAATGATATTGCAATGACACCTCATGACAAATAATTATTTTCTGTAAATATTATGTGTTTTAACAGGACATTTCCTTAGTAGTCTGACTTGTCATTGATCTGTTAAGTGATCATTTTTATAAATCAATACTTTGTGTTTGTCCTATATGTCTATGTAAACAGTATTTACAAATAGTTTGTAGTCACTAATTCTTCAGATGACAATCCTAAATCAACCGTTTGACCTGCATAGAAAGTTGTGTCTCCTACGACACAGTACACAAATATAAAGATTTCAATAGGCTCTGTTCCAATAAAATATATCATATCAATATCCTCTTTTCAATAATGAATGATACATTATTTACTATAGAGATAGGTATCATAAAAAAATGTCCGAGAGTGGTTAGTAATGGATCGCTAAAACACAACTGCCCTTAAAAAGGCTTGCAGACAGATTTGTAATTTTGAGTTGAGTTTTGTCATATGTTTGCATGTAACAGATGAAGATTGTACAAGTAACATATCTTCAGCAACAGTCCCCAGTGATTAGCACACACTGTATAATAGGCATATAAACATAGTTATCTATTGTCACATTCATTAGATCTCCTTCATTAAAAACCTCCTTTCATAAACCACAATACAACAATTCAAGCTTTCGTTTATTACTTAATGTTTACTTGTTTTCAGACATAATATGCAGGTATACAATGTAGTCTGTTAGTGTGTTGACTGTATGTCTTTCTCATTTAAGAAGTTTTGAATCTTGTTTTTATGGAAATATTTCTGTCATATATTTTTGAAACCATAAAGTAAATTTCCTTGTAATATGTCAGAGCACAATATATTGGCAATGAGGCGACTTAACATAATATTTTCTGTAAATGTTGTTGATGTTTTTAACATGCCATCTTTATTATCGGTAGTCTGACTCCAATGATCTGTTAATTATCATTTTTTTTAAAGACTGAAATGTGTTGGTTTATATGAAATAGTATACGTAACATAAAGAGCAGCTTCTCTGGACAGGTGTACAGATCTTGCATGCAGTTTGTAAAATTCACTAATTTAATTTAACAATTTGCACCAGTTTGCCTAAAAGAAAAAAAATACCTGCATAGAAAGTTTATATTAAATAAAGATCTCAGTAGACAAATATAACACAGTACACATTGTGAGGATTGTAAATGGCTATAAATAAAAGCCTTTCAAACATATAACGATCTTCTCATGGATCACAATAAAGAATGATACATTATTTACTAAGAAAATGGTTAGATAATCCTCTGTCTCATAAAAAATGGACAATTTGGTTAACTGTTAAGGTAAAATGACTCTGATAGCAGGGATTTTCTTTTTAAAAGGCTTCCAGACATTTGATTGCTACATCATCTACTTCTGGGTCAATAGCTTGTTTGCTAACAGATGGTGTTGCCTCCTGCTTTGGTCCCCAGTGATTCAAGACACTCATTCTTGTGAGGCAATAGTGCATGGTCCTGGATAATTCAGCATAAGATCAGACATGGTAGCTCCACTTCACCAGAAAGGACAGAGATTATTTTCATATTGTTCATTATTAAATCCCATGTTGGAGGATTATAACCTGCCAGTACTGAAGTACCAGGAGAGTAGCCCAAACCTGTGTGCAATATATGAAACATGTGTTCACATTCCATGAAGTTTTGAATCTCTTTCTTTGGAATCATATTCAAAACAAACTCTCTTGAAACCACAAATGCATAACCTGAATTATTACATAGAGGGTGGTCTATCTTCCTGGAGGCGATTATCTACCTAGTAAGTCAATAAATAAAAAGTTTGTATACCAGATAAGGTAACCCCTTAACTGCTCACACACACACACACTTTCCTTCCATTCAGACTTAGAGAAACCATTTCTGCATTGGTTATAATTCATGGACGCACATATGAGTATGTACTGGACAACCTTTTTACTAATTTTTTTTCAGCAATAATTTGCTGATTCTCTTCTTTAAAAGAGACCATTATGTTGGTCTCTTTTGAGGCCATTTGAGTGAACTTTGTTCAAGTTACTGTTGCCTTTCTATCATCTCTAACCAGTCTGCCCATTCTCCTCTGACCGCTGAAATCAACAAGGCATTTTCGTCCACACAACTGCCACTCACTTGATATTTTCTCTTTTCGGACCATTCTCTGTAAACCCTAGAGATGGTTGTGGGTGAAAATCCCAGTAGATCAGCAGTTTTGAAATACTCAGACCAGCCCGTCTGGCACCAACAACCATCCCACGTTCAAAGTCATTTAAATCCCCTTTCTTCCCCATTCTGATGCTCGGTTTGAACTTCAGCAAGTCGTCTTCATCACATCTAGATGCCTAAATGCATCGAGTTGCTGCCATGTGATTGGCTGATTAGCAATCTGTGTTACAAAGTAATTGAACAGGTGTACCTAATAAAGTGGCCAGTGATTGTATATGTTTTGAGGTGCACTCTTGTCATAAATTAATATATTACTGCTCCTACATGATTTTTAACAACAAACAGTGGTATAACATCTATTTAGGAGTCTTGGACCTTTCCAACGAGATATAGCTTGTCATGATTAGATTAGGATTTTATTGTAATATATTGAAGTAAAGTTAGGTTTCCCGTATACGGGATAGTGACAGGGTTATAGTAACAAATATCATGTAATGGATTGTCAAACTAAGGGTGGCCTCTTTGAGCAAGGTGGTTATCTTATCTTCTGGTTACCATGTCTGTAGCTGTTTTCGCACAACGGTTTTATTTAAAGGGATAGGTCACCCAAAAATGAAATACTTTTTGTTCACTTATTAAAGTGTGTGTTTACTTTATACGTTTGTAAGTATAGAACCTTTTGCCACACTTTTAGATCACTAGGTAGACTCTGTTGACAGTTTTAAATGGATAAGCAGATGCTGCCCAATTAAATTTGTATTTTTTTTAAATTCTCACTTTAAACAACAAACCTAGTAATGAATATTTCATCCAAGTTAAACATATTGATTAGAAAGATGAGTGAGAGAGTGTGTGCACTTGTAACCAACCAAAGTTTCCTGTCCATTACTAGAAACTAAAGGAATGTTGTTAAAGTTGAAACTTTAGCTCTATGGATTGTCAGCTGTATATTGTTTCATTGTTTCATATATTTGCATGGTCATACCTGTTCTTTCAGGTAGCTCATTGACAGTTGATGCTCATTGAAAATTGAAACTATTGTGTAACTAGATGGAATGTTTCTTAGAAATGCCCAACATAGAATTCGGTCCTCTTGTCACTGACTGTTGTCCTCGACTGTGTAGCAGGAGAATACATATGCAGATGGTTGAAGATCCATGAGCGAGTGTAATGTCTAATTTAAACCTTAAAATGGGTGTCAAACTCAAATTGTTTCCAAAAATAGCTATTCCCAGTGTGAGATTACCACTATTTTTTTCTTCTTGAACTGTGATGTCAGTAGATATTCAGTTGTTATTTTGCTTATAATTTGTTTAATTATATTCTTGTTTACTTTAAAGGCATGAGGCTGGCAAAGTAATTTAATGTTGCATTGCAAGTGCAAGTGTAATAGTTACCCATGCTTTATTTTCTCATTCATTCTCATTTACTATTTTTATTTTGTTATTGCTTTAACATGTAAGTAGCTTTAAGTGGTATCTACTGCACTACATGGGTATTACATATTGCAATATGCGCTTAATAAATCTGGTTTCGCCACCATGTCTGCTGCTGTTTGTTTTAAATTGAACCATTTTATGAAAAAAAATCAGAGAATAAGGTAACTGGAATTATTTGCCTTTGAATCATAGATTAAGTATTTAAAATGGATCACATATAAACACAACGTTTTTAACATTCACATCCCTAAAATTAGTAGTTTAATGTTTTCTTTTGGTGTTTGGACCAAGAAATGTGACATCAGACTTAATAACTGGATAATTTGTTTTTCCAGGCATCACGGAAAAGGTCACAATTCTTCTGTGCATTTTGTCCGGTTTAATGAAAAGCTATTTCCTGAAGATAATTCCACTTTGAAGTTATTTTTTATATATAAATTAACAGAATTAGTGATCTAAATACACCACAGCACATTAAAAAGCCAGAATGGGGCATTTATTTTTGTGGTGACGTGGTACATAGAGCATCTAGTATTGTGCTTTATTGTTATGGATAGAGCACAAATTGGACATTTAGTTTTTTCAAGAATATTTACAAGACTTTGGCTGTGTTCAGACTGCAGGAAAATCGGATTTTGTTTTCTCAAATCAGATATTTACAGGCATACTGTCTGTAATATTAATTGTGTTCTGACATAGCAAACCTATTGGGTATGTGATTAGTTTTTCCAAATGCATGCTGGCAAAATGGAGGTTCATCATCTTGCTCTCCAAATAAGTGCGATGTTGAGTCGCGGTAAGTAACTTTTGTATATACAGGTACATCTCAAAAAATGTGAATATCGTAAAAAAGTTCATTTTTTCTAGTAACCTTTCTGTTTCTTCAAAACGTGAAACTTTCATAAATTTTAGATTCATTAAATGTAAAGTAAAACATTTCAAACCCTATTTTTTATTTTTTGATGATTAGAGCTTACAGCTCATGAAAGTCAAAAATAGAGTATCTCAAATTATTAGACTATTTACATTTGAGTTTCAATAAATGACCATCCCTACAGTATAAATTCTGTGTATCTCTTGTTCTTTGAACCACAATAAGGGGGAAGACTGCTGACTTGGCAGTGGTCCAGAAGACAATCATTGACACCTTCCACAAAGAGGGTAAGTCACAGATAGGGTTGGGTATCGTTTGAATTCTATCGATTTCGATTCCGATTCTGCATTAAATCCGATTGTTTTCGATTCCCAGTTTCGATTCCAATGTGATTAAATAATGATATCAAACATTTATCCTGTGTCTCTTTTAGCAAACCATTGCCCGAGCCTATATTTTAGTATGCATTTGAGAGACGTTCTGAAATATAATGCATTCATACATGTAACCCCCGGTCCGCACCATCACACCGGCGGGTCTCGAACCCGGGATGCCGGTGTTCTGACGATTTGTGCTACCCGCTCAGATTGTGCTACCTCCCATTAAAAGATAGGTAGCACAAATCGATAGCAAAAAATGCTACCTTTCAGATTGTGCTACCAACCTCTTTTTCATGTGCCTTTTAATTTCCATCCCTACCCTAAACCTACCCATCCACCTACCCTTACCTAAACTTACCCTTAAAACAATACACATATATTATTGGTAGCACAATCTGAGCAGGTAGCACAAATCGTCAGAACACCGGCTCTACCAAGGAGGCTAAAGGCTACAGCCTCTAGCGTCAGTCGCTAGGCGCCTCTTTTGAGGTCAGGGTGAGGTTTACACAGCCTTTGCTGGCATACACCGTTTGTACAGTGTGCAGCTTTCAGGAAAGATTGTTTTACTGACATACAGCCTAACAGCATCTCACTGTTCTACCGAAGCTAATTGGCTGATGCACCTTTTCACGCTCATTTGACTCGCGCCTGGTGCTGAGGCAAAGCTGCAGTGCGCGTCTGAAAAATCTTGTTGAATGTGGATGCAAAAAAACACACCGGTTCCGCGTCTTAATAAAGGCATTTCTTGTCAAGAAAAAGGGGACAAAAACTGCAGTTTTGAGCAGGGTGGCCAAGCTTAGATCAGTGGTGGCACTGCTACACGGATGAACCATCACAGCATTGTGATCGCACACCTCAAAGGTTGAGGAATGAAACAGACGAATAATTTTCATTTAGGAATAGAATCACGTTGGTGTTTGAATCATGTTCACGATCTTTAACGATCTATTCAATTCATGTCGTGTTGGTGGTGACACCTCTCTTGCAACATGTTTAGCTATCACAGATATTATACTTAGCTTTTTTGGTGCCTGATCGCAAATGCAGCCAAACTTTGGAGCGCTTAGATTAGCGAGCAAGGTCCTGGCAGATTGCTATCACACCGGTCCTCACAGATGAAGAAAAAAAGCACATAGGAATCGATAAGAGGAATCGAAATTTTAATTTGACAACAAGTATCCGATTCCTGACCTTAAGTATCCGATTCTGGAATTGGAATCGATTTTCGATTCCCAACCCTAGTCACAGAGGGTCATTACGGAAAGGGGTGGCAGTTCAATGAGAGCTGAATCAAAGCATATTAAATGCAAAGTTGACTGGAAGGAATAAATTGGGTAGGAAAATGTGCACAAGCTAAAGGGATGGCCGCAAACTTGAGAATACTGTCAAGTAAAGCCGATTCAAACACTTGAGAGAGCTTCACAAGGAGTGGACTGAAGCTGGAGTCAGTGCATCAAGAGTCACCATGCTCAGACATCTTCAGGAAAAGGGCTACCAAGCCACTTCTGAAGCAGAAACATCGTCAGAAACATCTTACCTGGGCTGAAGAGAAAAGAACTGGACTGTTGCTCAGTGGTCCAAAGTCCTCTTTTCAGATGAAAGTAAATTTCGCATTTATTTGGAAATCAAGGTCCCAGAGTCTGAAGGAAGAGTGGAGACACATAATCCATGTTTCTTGTAGTCCCGTGTGAAGTTTCCACAGTCAGTGATGATTTGGGCTGCCATGTCATCTGCTGGTGTTGGTCCACTGTGTTTTCTGAAGTACACAATCAATGCAGCCATCTACCAGAGAATTTTAGAGCATGCTTCCTTCTACTGACGAGCTTTATGGAGATGCTGATTTCATTTTCCAGCAGGACATGCTCCTGCCCACACTGAAAGGCACCAAAAGCTGGTTCAATAGGTAGCCCCCATCACAGACGATTCTTGAGATTCACATTCGAAGGGTGGCATATCAATACAAGTTCCTGCCGTCTTGGCTGTCCCTGGCTCGCACTTTTACACAATGCATGGATGCGGCTCTCTCCCTCTGCGACAGATGGGAATCCGCATACTCAACTACCTCAACGACTGTCTCATTCTGGCCCAGTCGCAGGTGGTTTTAAC
Source organism: Gymnocypris eckloni scoliostomus (assembly GCA_027564155.1). Classification (NCBI taxonomy): domain Eukaryota; kingdom Metazoa; phylum Chordata; class Actinopteri; order Cypriniformes; family Cyprinidae; genus Gymnocypris; species Gymnocypris eckloni. Next base: position 6,044,952 of record CM050415.1, on the reverse strand, counting down.
ATTGCACTAGACCCTCCTCCTCAGTCACTTATATTGCCTGGTGGTTAAGGGTCAACTTTGCCAGAGCATACTGTCACCCAGCCAACGAGTTTTGTTCCTGGGCACGGTTATCTACTAAGGAAGGGCACCGCCCGTCTGCTCAAAACTATCCAGAAAATGCTGGGCCTTATGGTAGGGGCTTCACGGTCCTTCAGTTGGGTCTGCTTCACATGCGACCCATCCAGTTCTGGCTGAAGCAGAGCCGTTCAAGCCGTTCTCCTCCCACGGCTTGGTGTCACGGACGCCACCACGTAATGGTGACTTGGGCCTGTGTATCAGCCCTGGCCCATTGGAGGGACCCTTTCTCGCTAAAGTGAGGAGAGACACGGCGCACAGAAGGAAGGTTGTCACGACTGACGCTTCTAACAAGGGTTGGGGAGCGCCGCGAGGGCAAACCGACCTTGACCATTGGTCCGAAGAGGAGTCAGGCCTATACACCAACTGCCTAAAAATGTTAGCAGTGTGTCAGGCCTGTCAATTCTTCCTGCCGGACATACTAGTACGCTCAGCAGGTCAGTGGTGTCATACACATCGCCTCTTCCTGGGCATGGTCCAGCGGAGTGTCCATTTCAGACATTTGTGAGACGGCCGGCTGGTCCTCGCCATCCACATTTGTAAGGTTTTACAACCTAGATGTCCCTGCCTAGAAGGCCAGAGTCCTTTCTGCTTAAGCAGCAATCTTCCGGGTTCACTTGACCAACATTGTTCAAGCCCTCTTTTGCTTGGTCTGTCCATAACTATATGGACACCAGGTATCACTGACGGATGGCACCCAGGCCACGGATGACCCTCAGGGCTCACCCTGTGCTTGGTGTATTCTATTGACTCCCTGGGCCTAATCCACGTGAGTCTTGGTTTTGAGTCGTTCCGCATCATAGCATGGCGTGATTGGACTGGTTCCCATACAGCCTGCGTCGATACCGGCGCGGTACAGTGAAATATTGAAAGGGCACGTGCTCGGTTACTATCGTAACCTCGGTTCCCTGAGATATGGGAACAGTACTGCGTTCCTAACCCGTTCTATGAGCTGCACACCTCGGTTGCTTCCTTCAAGAAATCTGAGATCCAGTGGCAGAGCAGCTGATTATATAGCCAGAGGCCCCTCCTATTTTGGCGGGCTATGGCGGGCTGCATTGCCATTGGCTCACGCCACCGCCATGCATTGGTTCGTTTTTAAATCCTACATGAACCAATCGACGTGCAGTTATAACTGCGTGATTGAAATAGGCTTCAGTTGAAGAGGAAAAAATTGTTTTTCCCATACAAGCGTCGATACTCAATGCAGTTCTCGTAACCATATCTCATGGAACCGAGGTTACGATAGTAACCGAGCATCGTTTTGATAAATGTGAGCCAAAATCATCACAATTAAAAGAACCAAAGACTTAAACTATTTCAGTCTGTGTGAATTAGATTTATTTAATAAATGCATTTCACAATTTGAGTTGAATTACTGAAATAAATGAACTTTTCACAACATTCTAATTTATTGAGATGCACCTGTACATACATAAACGAGGCGTTACTTGTAATGTGTTACCCCAACACAGTCGATTCCAATCAGATTTTTACAGCATTTCCAACCACAATTTCTAATGTGTCTTTTCTGCCTCAAAAGAAGCAGAGTTTTGTAGGTCAAATATACATTTAATTATTACTTTTGCATATACCACTAGATAAGATGACATAGTAATGCAGGAAATATCTGTAAAACAGAACCCATTTAAAGTCATAAAGGAAAAGCCTGAGCAATACCTGAGCATGAAAAACAGCACTTGTTGTATGTTCTGCCCAGACTGTCAGTGGTACATAAGGTGAAACTGGGGCCTGGCCCCATAACATTGTTTACAGGATTCATCATAGGGTTCACAAATCCACCTACACACCTGAAAGAGAAATGTGGGATTAAATATATTTTCGTGTTTGACAGTTACAGTGCATTGTTTGCATATCTGCTTAACCTGATTCATTAAGCGGCTTTGTTTACATGTACAGAAGTGTGGTTGTATGTAAACACACATAAATGTTGCTGAACTTGAAAAAATTCACTATGAATAGTCAGCTGCATATTGTTTCTACTTTTCATACCTTTGCATGATCATACTTGTGCTCTCAGGAAACACAATGGCCATTGTAGCTGACTATGACTATTATGTGGAGTTTTGGTCAGCTAGCATTCGCTGACTGAATTCTGCACTTTGGTGAATTCTCTCATCAGAAACAACAAAGTGCAGATGTAAATAAAAATGTATTCATCGTACTGCTGACAGTATCACTTATTATAAATTGAGCTTTTTTTAGAGTGCTTACACTCATGCTATAGACTGAATTCAGTGATTATATTCTTTGATAATGTAAATGTTCTTTGCTTGCTGTATAATGTGTTTGTTGTTTGAATAAATGTGGACATGAATTATTATAATTAGAAACCTAAACTATCTTTTTTATTAAACGTGATCAAATACAAATGAATTCTTATTAAAATATATTATATAAAATGGTACTTGCCAAAACGTTATGATGTAGTAGTGCATAGTTAACAAATTACATTAGGCTATGGTGATTTGAGCAAGTTTTAGACTGGAGCACAACTAAGAGCTGCTGTGATTGTCGGTGGCCGTCTTGAGAAGTGAAACATCTTCAGAATACAGCTCATGAAAAGAACAAGGATGTGAACACTTTTTACAAGTCGGAATCTACAATTACGGTAATATGTTGTGAACATTTCACATTAAATTCTGTCAGTAATGAGGAGCAGAAAAAATAAGAAAAATACATCCACCTTATATCTCTGGTCATTTTAATATGTAATTAATCACAAAACATTAAAAAAAAATGAAATATCATGGGAATGATTAAGGGGCACAAGAAGAATCTGGAGGGGCACAAGGACAATCTGGGGGACTGTCACGGTCGTGTAGTGGGAAGAATGCTGGAGATGGGAGGTAAGATTAAATAATCTTTGTTTTAATCATACAACACAGGATACACAACAGCAGGCAGTGAATGGACCAAGACTCAAGGGAACTCAGGACTCAGAGGCGCTGTCGGGAGGCGGGCTCTGGGCGCGCTGTCGAGGCCAGCTCATACCCTCGTAGGCCACTAACAAGCCAGGGGCACATGAGCTTCTGTCGGCGGGCTTGAGTCAGCGGACAGTGGCAGGGTTGAGTGAGCCATGGACGGCGGCCTTGGTTTCCCGCAGATGGCAGTCTTTCAGGAGCCGCGGACTGCAGGCTGAAATGAGTCGCGGCGGCGGCCTTGCAGGAGCCGCGGACTGCGGGCTGAGATGAGTCACTGCGGCGGCCTGGATTTCACCCACGGACAGCGGCCTTGACTTCGCCGAGAACAACAGCCTTGACCCTTGAATGAGCCACAGATGGTGGCACGGGACTGAGGACGCAGGTGTAGCTCCGGAGGATCAGGGATGCTTGGATTTGGGAAGGGGGTCAGAGCCGTTGGGGCGGTATGTGGAGGATCTCGGCCTGGGGTGAGCCGGGGAGATCCAGCCTTTTCTAGCGGGAGCGGGAGGAAAAGGGACAAGATCGATTTGCTCAAGGAAATCCTCCACATATCGTTCCAACCTCCGACCAGCCTGCTACAGTCATCCTTATGTATGTACCTGCTACCAGCTACAGTCATCCTTATGTAAAAACGTCCGTTCCTCTGTCACAGTCGTGTAGTGGGAAGGACGCAGGAGATGGATAAATAATCTTCATTTAATCATACAACACAGGATACACAACTTAGTAGATGAGTGAATGGACAAAGAATCAGGGGAACTCAGGACTATAAACACATGGTAATTAATTAAGGAGAACTCAAAGCAGGTATTGGAAATCATCAAACGAACTTAACTAGAAATGGAAAATAACCACATAAGGAAACTCAGGAAGGACAGGGGAAAACAAGAACAATGAGTCCAGAACCCTGACAGGGACATTGCCTCCCTCAGACCTGGCCCTGCGGCAGGGGTGCTGCAGTACCCTAGTTCCCATGGCTATGGATGTGGTCACTATAAAATGTAAAAACAAATGTGTACAATTTTGGGTGAGGTGAGCTATCCTTTTTATGTCTTGGATTTTATGGTATGTGCACCCCAAAGGCGAAATGAATTATTAACGTGAGTAGCTTACATAGAAAGTTAACGAAATGATGCAGATTGGGGACGTGTTTGCCGCAAACATGCGATTTTGCCCCAATTGTGTCTTCCATGCAAGTTGGAAAAATATTGAGTAGACTTGAGTGGAAAATTTGTCATTCAAGCCAATCAGCGAGAGCTTATTGACACATCCGGTTGTATCAGAAAATGGCTATTTATTGTTGTTATGCTTTTATTCATGCTAATGACACTAAAAACATCCCATGGGTAATCTAGAGTGAATAACGCGATGCACATATTCACTTCAACTTTTGGTGTGAACACACCATTATAGTATTTATCTAGTTGAGATATCTAGTTGAGATGTTTCAAGAACAAAAATTCAGTTCCAAAACGCAGTATATGGTCATTACTAGTCAGACATACTGTTATTGGAATTATGTAAAAATACTTTTACATTTTTTTCTAATTAAAGATCATATTTGTACCGGTCAAATTTTTTTGTGCCCTTATCCAATCAGTCATTGAATATTGAGTATCTGCCGATACAAAGTCCCGATCCAACACTTGTATTTTGCTAGTGCTTGGTGTACATTTCAAGTATATCAAAGTTATTTAAATCAATCATAGGGATGTGCAGAGACTTTCTCAGGGCAGGGGATGAAAAAGGGCATCTATCATCACTAATATCCAATGTAACAATCACTATAGATACTATCATATATACTATATATAGATACATCTTCCAATAATAAGATACACACTATTTCTATGTAACATAATCTATGAAGCTATTATTTCAGCTCCGAGGAATTATTAGCTTACAGATAAAATATTGCTTGATTGAAGTAATATTAATCTGTAA
>CM050415.1:5908046-6039849 GCA_027564155.1 Gymnocypris eckloni scoliostomus | reverse complement strand
CCTAATGGATGGGCGTCGGACTTGTAACCCGAGGTTGTGGGAACGAATCTCGGCTCCGGCAGGAATTGTCCACGACTGAGGTGAGACCCTTGAGCAAAGCACCAGACCCACAACTGCTCCCCGGGCGCCGCAGTGTTGGCTGCCCACTGCTCCAGGTGTGTGTGCACTTGGATGGGTTAAATGCAGAGCACATAGACCTGTACATAGCAAAACTTAATCGAGTAAACAGAGCAAATCGAGTAAACTTAATAGAGCTTTCCTGTAGCTCAACTGGTAGAGCATGGCGTTAGCAACGCCAAGATCATGGGTTCGATTCCCAGGGAAAGCAAGAGCTGATAAAATGTAGAAACTGTAACTTGAATGCAATGTAAGTCGCTTTGGATAAAAGCGTCTGCTAAATGCATAAATGTAAATGTAAATGTCAACATAACAGATCCCTATAATGCCCTCTGGGTGCTTTTAACGTGTATTAATACATGCATGGAGAGATTTCCTGACCTGCAGTATTCTGAACTACCTCATCAACTTTCCCTACTAACGTTACTTCGGAGACTCTTTTAAAGCCTGCGGGGTACAAATGGACAATCTAATTTTTTGATGAATATTCAGGAGTCTGTTAAAACCACAGACTGTAAAAATGTCATCACTGGAAGGGTAAGTCAACTGTGTTGTTAGCTAAAGTAATCAACCCTATCTGCCCTAGGTAGTCAGCATAATTAGATCACTGTGAGTACAGTAGACATCATAAATGTCATGAAATCTTACCCGTTTAATCCCAAATGTTGTGTGTTAGCACGTTTTATTGCAGTGAACCATTTTAGTCGTCTATCGAATACGGTAAAATGATTTCACCTTTGCTTTATGGGACAAGTGTGTACATAAGAAAATGCATATTCTCAATTAAAGATAACTTATAGATTTAATATGGGCTGCTTTTGGACTCTTTTTTTATTGGTCATTTTGTGTGTTTTGCGAATGAGGTAGCAAGTTTAAGAAGCTTACTTAAATGTAAAATGTTTTTTCTCTATTTTGTAGTGAAAGACGGTTCCCTTTCAGTCGGTCACTCCGAGTCACGTCGGATGACCGACGAATTGGGATCTCGCCAGAGAGACCTATCCACTTCAAGTGTAACTAAACGAGCCAATGGACATTGGCATGCGATCATTGCATCCAGCTGCCGCTGATCACAGCGTGAGTATAAGAGGCAGCCGGTGCACCGCATTAATCATCCTTTCGCTTCGGAGCCGAGCGGTGGTGTTTCACTACTGCTCTTCCTGACGCTACGAGTGAGAAGCTTCACGAGTGCGGGCGTTACGGCACAGCAGCGGTGGTCGCGGTCTCACGGGAGAACAACGGTCCGTGAAGACAGTCACACAGGAGTGTGCGGTGGCCAGCTCCCCTGCGTGCTTCAGCACTAAAAGAGCAGATTTCTCTAAAAGAGTACACGGGTGATCGCGTCTTTTTAAAGATGTCTTATCACCCGTGCGTTTCTGGGTGCGGTCGATCTCTGGCGCCTCAGGACGGTCACGATCACTGCCTCACGTGTCTGGGCATTCAGCACGCTGAGGAAGCTTTCGTGGATGGTTTATGTTCTTGTGGGGATGTGCGATGTCCACGCTTGTGGTCCAGGAGTGTCTCAATGACATGAAGGAGCAAGAGAAGGTACAGTTCCTGAATGCTCCCGTGTCACAGACCGGCATTTTCGGCGACGCTGTCGAGAGCTGTGCCCAGCAGTTTTCGGCAGCACAGAAGCAGACTGAGGCGATCAAGCACATCATGCGCCGGAGGAAACCCGCTGCTGCTTCCACTCCGGCTGCAGCCCCTCAGCCTGCTCGTCGCCGTGGGCGCCCCCGCTCCCACGCCGCGCGTCCCTCCAAGTTCAGGGGCATCCGGTTCACTTCAGTCAAACTCGCCGATGCTCCTGTCTTGCGTGCGGAAATCGCAGTCCTACTGGCGAAGGACACGATAGAGCCGGTCCCTCCAGCCGATATGAGGTCGGGGTTGTTCAGCCCCTACTTCGTTGTGCCCAAGAAAGGTGGTGGGTTACGACCGATCTTGGATCTGCGAGTTTTGAACCGTGCACTTCACAAGCTGCCGTTCAAGATGTTGATGCAGAAACGCATTTTTGGATGCGTCCGTCCCCTAGATTGGTTTGCAGCAATCGACCTGAAGGACGCAGACTTTCATGTCTCGATCCTCCCGCGACACAGGCCATTCCTGCGTTTCGCTCGAGGGACAGGCGTATCAGTACAAGGTCCTGCCCTTCGGGCTGTCCCTGTCGCCTCGCGTCTTCACCAAAGTCGTGGAGGCGGCCCTTGTCCCCCTGAGAGAACAAGGTGTGCGCATTCTCAACTACCTCGACGACTGGCTCATACTCGCACAGTCTCGCAAGCAGTTGTCTGCACACAGGGACCTGGTGCTCAAGCACCTCAGCCTGCTGGGCCTTCGGGTCAACTGGGAAAAGAGCAAACTCGTGCCAACGCAGAGGATCTCTTTTCTCGAATCCCGAGGTGGGCGTGGAAACGCGGCACTTACCGGGTTCAGATTACACCGGCCTGCCGCAAGACCTTCAGGCCGTGGTCAGATCCCTCGTTCCTTCGGGCAGGAGTGCCCCTGGAGCAGGTATCCAGGCATGCTGTGGTATTCACAGATGCCTCGACCACAGGCTGGGGAGCCACGTACAACGGCCACGCAGTATCAGGAGTTTGGACGGGTCCCCAACTGCATTGGCATATCAATTGCCTCGAGTTGCTAGCAGTACGCCTTGCCCTGAGCCGTCTCAGAGGGCGCCTTCAGCGCAAGGACGTTCTGGTCCGTACGGACAACACTGCGACCGTTGCGTATATCAACCGGCAAGGCGGTTTGTGCTCCCGTCGCATGTCGCAACTCGCCCGCCACCTCCTCCTCTGGAGTCAGAAGCATCTGAGGTCCCTTGCCATCCACATCCCAGGAGTGTTCAATCGGGCAGCCGACGAGCTGTCTCGAGCAGCACTTCCAGGCGAGTGGAGACTCCATCCCCAGGCGGTTCAGCTGATTTGGGGACGGTTCGGAGCTGCTCAGGTTGACCTGTTTGCATCTCCAGAAACCACCCACTGCCAAGAGTTCTACTCTAACCGAGGCAACGCCGCACGGATGCACTGGCACACAGCTGGCCCCGGGGCCTGCGCAAATATGCGTTCCCCCCAGTGAGCCTACTAGCACAGACACTGTGCAAGATCAGGGAGGACGAGGAGCAGGTCTTGTTAGTGGCTCCATATTGGCCCAACAGGACCTGGTTCCCGGAACTCATGCTCCTCGCGACAGCCCCTCCCTGGCCAATTCCTCTGAGGAAGGATCTGCTTTCTCAGAGACGGGGCACCCTATGGCACCCGCGCCCGGACCTGTGGAAACTCCACGTATGGTCCCTGGATGGGACGCGGAGGTTCTAGCTGACCTACCCCAGGAGGTAGCACTCACTATCACTTCAGCACGGGCACCGTCCACGAGACGGGCCTATACTCTAAAGTGGAACCTGTTCGTCGAATGGTGTTCCTCCCACCAGGAGGACCCCGGAGATGCTCGATCAGAGCTGTGCTTTCCTTCTTACAGCAAGGGTTGGAGCGTAGGCTGTCCCCTTCCACCCTTAAGGTTTATGTGGCCGCTATTTCTGCTTACCACGACCCCGTAGAGGGGAAGTCGGTGGGGAAGCACAATCTGGTTGTCAGGTTTCTTAGAGGGGCCAGGAGGTTGAACCCTCCTAGGCCCCCCTCTCTACCCTCTTGGGATTTGGCTTTGGTGCTAAGAGCCCTAAAAACTGCCCCCTTTGAGCCTTTGCAGTCAGTCGAATTGAAGTTTCTATCTATGAAAACCCTACTCCTGACTGCATTGGCCTCGATCAAGAGGGTGGGGGACCTGCAGGCATTTTCGGTCGACGATTCGTGCCTTCAGTTTGGGCCGGCTGACTCCAGTGCAACACTGAGGCCCCGGCCCGGCTATGTGCCCAAGGTTCCTACCACTCCCTTCAGGGACCAGGTAGTGAATCTGCAAGCGCTGCCCCCGGAGGAGGCAGACCCAGCCCTAGCTTTGCTCTGTCCGGTACGTGCACTGCGACAGTACACGGATAGAACTCAGAGCTTTAGGACCTCAGAGCAGCTCTTTGTCTGCTACGGAGGACAGCAGAAGGGAAGGCTGTTTCCAAGCAGAGGATGGCCCACTGGATAGTGGATGCTATCACCTTGGCCTATGAAGCACAAGGTGTGCCCTGCCCGCTCAGGTTGCGTGCTCACTCCACTAGGGTGTTGCATCGTCCTGGGCGCTGGCTCGTGGCGCCGCTAGCAGACATCTGTAGAGCTGCGGGTTGGGCGACTCCCAACACGCTCGCTAGGTTCTATAGCCTACGTGTCGAACCGGGTTCCTCCTGTGTTCTCACCTCAAACGGGTAGTGGCACTGAGAGGCCCTGTTCAGAGTCGGCTTGCGGCGTCCCTAAACGCCTTATTCTCCAGAGAGTTCCCTAACCGGGCAAACCCTGTCGAGTCCTCCAGCACTCCGGTGCCCAGGACGTGGCGGAACGTGACGGCGCCAGGCCTTTCAGCCAATGAATTCTTGAAATCTGGTGTGAGGCTAGTGCCCATATGAGTGACCCTGTTGGGATCGGTATGCTTATTAGAACCGTGTTCCCCAGGTAGACCATGTTCTGCCGTCTCTAATGATGCAGCCTGAGCCATCACAGAGACTTCCATGTGCATTGGCCCTACGGGGTTACTTCACGTGAGTAATGTCACTTAACCCCGCTGGGAGGAGGTGACTCCGCAGTGTGCCTCTTCCAAGTGGAAGGGCACACTTTCCCAGTGTTATTCAAGTCCTACTGTTTGGGTTGCTCTAGGGACAGCAGTAGTCGACCTTCTCTGTGTAGCCCGGTCCTATCGCCTGCCTTATAGGAAGGATCAGGAGGTCTACACAGGGCGCTGGAAGGGCAGCTCCTGTGGCGCTTTGGTAGATCCCAATTTCGGTCATCCGGCGTGACTCGGAGTGACCGACTGAAAGGGAACGTCTCGGTTACGTATGTAACCCTCGTTCCCTGAAGGAGGGAACGGAGACGTCACGTCCGTCGCCACAGTTGCTGTACCACCGCTGGGCGGCCGGGTCTCCGCTCGGCTCCTCAGCGAAAACATGATTAATGCGGTGCACCGCTGCCTCTTATACTCACGCTGTGATCAGCGGCAGCTGGATGATCGCATGCCAATGTCCATTGGCTCGTTTAGTTACACTCGGTGGATAGGTCTCTCTGGCGAGATCCCAATTCGGTCATCCGGACGTGACGTCTCCGTTCCCTCCTTCAGGGAACGAGGGTTACATACGTAATCGAGACGTTTCCCTTATTGATCACGTCTCAGCTAGATTGCATGTTTTCTTGCGCGGTTGGATGTTGGACTCATGAAAAATAATCACGTTGTTTGTAATTACCAAAATATAAATGTATTGTAGTTAAAACACAGACTGGATTGTCATTATTAGCGCGAGCACTGCTTATTGTGAAGCGGGAGCGGCCAGCCAGCAGATGAGTCTTCCTTGAACAGTTATGTTCAGGACTTTCTGATTTACTTAACGAATACTGTGTGACGGGGCAAGAAACTGGCCAAGGAAAGTCACGTACGGGACACATAAATTAAGCCCAATATTAGTGATCTACCGATATTGATTTTTTATAACCGATACCAATTATTTGCATGTTATGTACCTGATAACCGATATGCAGAACCGATATTTATTTACTGTTATAAAGTAAATAAATAACAGAGTGAAGTATGTCCATTCTTCGCTTTGGTTTTTCCTCCTTTCAGTCATCTCAACAACAACAAAAGAACTGTTGAAAATTAACATTCTTTCATGTAAAATTTAATCTTCAAATTACAACAATAAAAACATTTTATTTATAAAAAGCATCATCAGCAACATTAATTGCAAGATATTAACAGTAAGCAAAATAATGTCTAATGTTTTCAAATGGAGAAAATAAAGGACAGAAGTCATATCAACATTTTAAACTACAGTTTTAGGTTTATAAGTTATTTAATAGACTAAAGAGTGAAGAATAGTTCACTGGATAATGTTAATTCACTGAATAATATTCTCTGGAATATTGAAATAAGCTATAACAAACAAAACATTGTATTTTATTGCATTTCTTAATAGGCATGTTTTATCAGAATTATTAAAATATTTTTGTCATTCTAAATTATGAAAACTGCTGACAGCGCGGTTTATCTATTTACACAGAACTATACTCAAACTGCGATCGCTTGGAGAGATAATAAATCATTATTTTCGATAGAGATGTATTTATTTAGATGTTTATTGGCGAAATAATGGTTCTATAGTAAATTTTATTGTAATTTAGCGTGTTTCAAACAAGTGAATCTTGTTAAAAGTTACATGCGGTGGCCGTGCTGGAGCTTCTCCTGAGTGAACAGTGTGCACTGCTCCAGGTGTGTGTGTGTGTGTGTGTGTGTGTCCACTGCTCCAGGTGTGTGCACTTGGATGGGTCAAATACAGAGAACACATTTCACTGCTGGTTATACTCTGTATAATTATGTATGTGAAAAAACAAACAAAAAAAAAACGTATCGTTTTTTACAAAACCGATATCCGATTATGGTAAACTGCTTAAATATCGGGAAAAATATTGGTCGATCTCTACCCAATATACGGGATGTCCAGGCTAATACGGCTTTCCCCTGCATGTTATGGCATCCTGGTGCACAGCAGCTGTCCATGTTAAAATGGTGTAAGTTTTGTAAGGTTTAAATAGTCTGGTTTTAAATTATTGTTCCACAACTGTCGATACTAATGCTACGGCCGCTCTCTGGTTGCTTAACAGAATGTCGGAGTGTAGATTGCGTGATGTCAACCGCGCCGGAGCTCTATAATTGTGTATGTGACCAATAAAAAATGATTCTTCTAACAGTGCTTGCATTTTAATGCAAATTTCGGTTATTTTATTTTATTTCACTTTTTCGCTACCACAAATTCAGTAGTTAACCCCTTCGGACCCTGTGTCCATTAAAATGGACATCACATGTCAGCTCATGTTTTTTTGCTTCCGGAGCATTTCACCTAAGTTAAAGCCTGCTGTCCATGAAATTGGACATTTGTCATCCAATCAAACGACAGTAAGGCTCTGCCTGTTGTAATTTGAAAAAAATCCACTATGCTGAAGAGAAGCATGGCAGCACTTCGTTCCAAACACAGAAGTAAGCAACACTTTCAATGGTTTTATTCACATTTATTGATATGTTTGCCAATATTTCATAGATTGTATATAAAAAAGAAGGATTGCAATTACTAATTAAAGTAAAAAAAACGATTGTAGAATTGCAAGCTTTAAATCAGGATTTTTTTCAAATATATCTGTCCATTATAATGTACAGTGGGTTCAAACGTCTGTTACTGAAATTAAATCTCCAGTAATGCTGATTGAACTTTCTTATATAAAAAAATCTATATTAACGTGCTAATAAATTGTTGAAACTATTTAATACGCAGATTATACAGATCTTGAAGTTCTTGAACATATAGCTGATGGAAATATCTCAGATGTTGACATTATGCGGAGTGATGAAGAAGATGGAGATGCAGATGATGCTAGATCTACAACAGTTGGTGAGTGTAGAATGAAAATTAGGGTTAGTTAGTTAGTTAAAGACATTTCATGCAATTAAAATGCTCCTCAATTTATTGAATGCTATTATATTGGATATATGGTCTCATAATATGTTCTGTAAAAATAACTTAGAATATAAAACTTTTATGAAGTTCTTTTGTAAGGGACAGTTTTTGCTATTAATTTCAGGTGAGGACAGAGATGAGACACTGTTACCAATGGTAGGGGAAGAAATTGAGATTGAGGCAGAGGAAAGTCAGCATCAAGAAGTCAGAGATGATTATGAGCATGAGGCAGATGTAGATCCAATACATGATCCTCTTGCAAATGTCACAAAAAAGAGTGATATTCATTGGCATCACATCTCTTTCATCCCAGTAGACACAACATGGGAAAGCCCTACCACTGACCCCCGTGAGCCACTAACACCATATGGCTACTTCAAGCAGTATGTTCCCAGTGAGATGTTTGAGCATGATGACCAATATATACGCAGAACAGGGAGTCAAGGGGTACAAACATGCCTCAGCTTCTGAGATTGAAGTCCTTGTTGGCCTTCATATGGCAATGGGAGTGCTTGGTTTTCCAAGAGTGAGAATGTACTGGTCCTCCACTATCAAAACTGGAATTTTCAGGGATACCATGTCTCGAGATCGTTTTTTTTCAACTCCGCTCCAACCTACATGTGGTGAACAACTATGAGAGGCCTCTAGGAGACACTGACGTGTTTTTCAAGGTCAGACCACTCTATGAGTGCATAAGGAAACGCTGTCTGCAGCTACAACTGGAGGAAGAGCTCTGTGTTGATGAGCAGATTCAGGGGAAAACTCTCTGTGCTCCAGTATATCAAAGGGAAACCTACACCATGGGGAGTCAAGATTTATTTCCTCTGTGGCAAAAGTGGGCTTGCTTATGATTTTCTCATCTATCAAGGTGCCACAACAGAACTTTCTGAGCGAAGCAAAAAGGTTTTAGGGCATGAAGCTTCTGTTGTCACCCATCTGTGCCAAAGAATCCAGACTCCTAACCACAAGATCTTTTTTGACAACTACTTCACCACCTACAATCTCCTGGAAGTTCTCGCAGAAAAGAAAATCCATGCTGCTGGAACAGCAAGGCTTTCCCGCTTTGCAAATCCCCCACTGAAGGCAGACAAGGAAATGTTGAAGAAAGAGCGAGGAAACCATGATGAAGTTCAAAGTAGAGATGGAAAGGTTGTTCTAGTGAAGTCGTTTGATAACCGCTCTGTTGTGTTGACTTCCAACTTTGTTGGTGTTGGAGATGAAGATGAAGTTCAGCGGTGGAATCAAAAAGAGAAGCAATATGTGAAGGTCAAGTGTCCAGAGGTTGTGAAGAAATACATCAAGGCCATGGGAGTGGACAAGCTGGATCAACTAATCAGCCTTTACAGGATTGATATCAGATCCCGCAAATGGCCACTGCGCATGATTTCTCATGCCTTTGATGTTGCTGTAGTGAACAGCTGGCTTGAGTATCGTAGAGACAATGAAAGTAAGGGAACTGAGCCACAGAAAATCATGGATCTTTTTTAATTCAAAATGAATGTGGCTGAAGTGCTTGTGTGTGCTGGGAAGCCACAAGGTTAAAGAAAACGAGGGAGGCCAAGCAATTCTAATACAGCCAGTGCCAGTCCAACTCCACATGATGTAGCTGGACAAAAGAGAGTGGCAATGGAACGGCGGCCAGTTCTTGAAGTCCAAACAGATATGGTTGACCACATGCCAAATTACGATGGGAAAAAAGAAGCAACAAGATGCAAATTGCCAGGTTGTTCTGGAAAAACACATGTCTTCTGTGATAAGTGCAAGGTGCACTACTGCTTTGTATTACAGATAAATTGTTTCAAAGATGCACACCGAAAATAACTCTAACTTAACCACAGTAATGTGTACAGTTAATGTCTAAAATGACTGCATTGTTTGATTTCCAAGATGTTTAGTTTGCTATAAACAATGTGCAGTCTAAAAAACCCCCTCAAAATTAAAGTTGAAATGTTATACTGTTCAAGTTTGTGACCTTCAGAAGAAACTTCAAGGAAAGACCAACAATTTGTGTTATTTTATTTTTAATTTCATGTTGGTATGTTGTTTGTGAAGTACAACTGTTTTGACCTGATGTCCATTGAAATGGACAAAACAAAATTAAATTAAAGAGTGTTGAAATTTTAATTATTATTTGGTCTCATTTATGGAAGCCTTAAGAACACGGAAAATGTACTTTTACATTTCTGAAACTTGGAACATAATTCAGGTCTGAAGGGGTTAAAATTCGGGAGGAAATTCAGCGTTGCACATCCGGGAGCTGCAGGAATAGCAGTAGAGCACCGATGCAGGTGGCGCAAGTGGCTGTTGACGTTCATATGCGGATCAAATCATTCATTCACAAAACTGATTTGCAGAAATAGAGCAAGCGCGAAGTAGAAGTTTTGATTATCGGGGCCAGTATATATATTAGTGCTGTCAAAGTTAACGCGTTAATAAGGCGTTAACTCAAATTCATTTTAACGGCACTAATTTTATTAACGCAGCGCATGTTTTCTGTTTGACCCGTGGCCCAACCCGTAGTTGGGGAAATGGAGATGCACAGTGTTGCAAACTTAGCAACATTGCAGACCCCTTTAGTGACTTTAGTTGCTTGCTTCTCTAATTTTACATGCAAGTATAGCCAAAATCACATCACAGCCATTGTCTTTATCTTATGTGTATTTGATTTCATCAGATAACGGCTCGATTATCAGAATTTTTGTGCAGATTAACATCTTGGAAGAGAGAGCTGGTCTCTGAGCCTAGTCTTACTGGGTCGCGTTTCAGTCACTATTTCATATTCATTCCGTTGTCTGACAACAGAAACAGTTAAATATATTGTTACGAACCACAAATAAAACCCCTACTCAAAGAGAAAATAAGTTGGTCTGTAACAATTAACAGGGATCCATCTAGGAAAGATCCCTGGGGTCCCCGCTCTCACTCCCAATGTTTCTCAACCACAAGACACTTAAGTGAGAGTAAATATTCATTTATTAAATAAAGATAAACAAATGAGAATCATAAACTTCAGGAGGGGTAAATTGCCAAAGTAAATTACAATAAACAAAGCTACTACTTTACACAAACTAACCTACAAATCAAATAACAAATAAAATACAAGTTCTTACCTCCCTGCTAACAGAAACAGGAGAAAATGCAAACAAAACAAACAGCCCACCACCTCCCTACCAAGCTCCACTGAAACATGGTCTAGGACGTAAGCAACCAAACATTCAATGGTTGACCACAAAGGTCTAAGTTAGCGATCCTTTCACTAACACACATTACACTGTGGCAGCAGCCATGTTCACAACCAGGAGAGCGGGGAGCCAACGATCCTTTCCACCTGATAGCTTAAGTACTGCAGCGATCCTGCTCATCACCAACCAGCCCAGTCCTCCTAATCAGCTGCACCTGTAATGAATTACAGCAAGAGAGGGAGAGACAAGGAAAGACACAGGGAAAAAAACCTACACACCCACACACACGAGCGAATGATGTGTTTTCCCTAGCAACACACGAATCCATTCGTAACACCTCCACCCCAAAAAGATACAAGCAAAAAGTTTGTATCCAACAACACCTTAAACTTCAGCACCATAAACTCTGGACAGCGCGTCCGCAACAATATTCTGCGAACCCTTCTTATGTCGGATGTCCAAATAAAACTCTTGTACTATTAACGACCAACGCATTAACCGTTTATTCGAGTTACACATCCTAGCCAAGAAAACAAGAGGATTGTGATCAGTATACACGAGGATTGGGAAAGAACTTCCACCCAAGTACACCTCGAAATGTTGCAGCGCTAAAAGTAACGCAAGAGCTTCCTTTTCAATCGTACTATATCTGCGCTGACACAACGTGAACTTCTTTGAGAAATAACAAACTGGGTGTTCAATTCCTAGCTCACTCTCTTGAATAAGAACAGCACCAGCCCCAGTCGCAGAAGCATCCACTTCTAACTTGAAAGGGCGTCCAAAATTCGGTGCTGAAAGGATAGGAGCATTACACAGCAAGTCCTTAGCTGCTCGAAAAGCCTGCTCACAAGCAGGAGTCCACACAAAAACTTGAGCTGTACTGAGAAGATCGGTTAACTGTGAAACCACACTAGAAAAATTGCGACAGAAACCTCTATAATATCCTGCCATACCTAAAAATCTGCGCAGATCTCTTTTATTCTTAGGGGCAGGAAATTCCATAACTGCCGAAATCTTTGTGTCAACTGGACGCACTTGACCCTGTCCCACTACTTTCCCCAAGTACACTACTGTGGCCTTAGCGAACTCGCATTTGGCTAAATTCAGAGTCAGGGAAGCACCAGCAAGACGTGAAAACACTTCACGTAGAGAAATCACATGTTCGTCCCAACTAGAAGAATATATCACGATATCGTCTAAATAGGCTTCGCAATTCTCAACTCCACCCAGTACAATCCGCATCAATCTTTGGAATGTTGACGGTGCATTGCGCATTCCGAATGCCATAACTGAATACTGCATGAAATCATCAGGGGTCACAAAAGCCGAAATCTCAGAAGCACGCGGAGTAAGGGGTACTTGCCAGTATCCCTTTAGAAGGTCCAATTTGGTTACAAACTTAGCAGGACCAACTCGATCAATACAGTCCTCCATACGGGGAAGTGGAAAAGAATCAGGTTTAGTTACTGCATTGACTTTACGATAGTCTGTGCAAAAACGAACCGACGAATCAGATTTAGGGACTAACAAACAAGGCGAACTCCACGCACTCTGACTGGGACTCGCAAAGTTATTTTGACATAAATATTCTACCTCTGCTTTCATCAACTCACGTTTCTTAGGATTAAGTCGATAAGGATGCTGCTTTATAGGCTGCGCATCACCAACATCGATATCATGCTGAAGAACTGTAGTCTGTGATGGAATATCACAAAAAAGTGAATGTGAATCTTCCATTAACGCAACAATATCCTTTCTTTGATTCGGAGTTAAGTGACTTAGATGAACATCTAAGTCGTTCAATATTATGGAGTTTGACAATTGACCAGAAGGCACAGAGAACTCCTGTTCAAAAACATCCTCATCTGCCACAGGCAGAAACGCAACAGTAGCACTTGACTTAACTGTAACAGACTCATCCTTCACATAAGACTTAATCATGTTAACATGAACCAATCGCGACTTCCTTCGACGATCAGGCGTACGAATCAAATAATTTGTGTCAGACAATTTCTTCATCACTGTATAAGGACCTGAGAATTTTGGTTTCAAAGCAGAACCTGGTACAGCCAATAGCAACAAAATTGACTCGCCCGGCTGGAGCGAACAGCGACACATTTTCGGTCATAATATTCCTTCATATCAGCCTGAGACTCTACCAAATTAATTTTTCGCTCACATACTTTGCGAAGACGTTCACGAATAGAAGCAACGATTCTGACACAGGGACAGGCGGAACACAATCAGCAACCAATTGTTCGCTTAGTAATTTTAACGGGCCACGAACTGTGTGACCAAAAATTAGCTCTGCAGGACTATAACCCAACGACTCTTGAACGGTTTCTCTTATTGCAAATAAGAGCAAGGGAAGATCTTCAGCCCAGTCCTTACCAGACTCAGCACAATGAGCTCGCATCATTGATTTGAGCGTCTGGTGAAATCGCTCGAGAGCTCCTGTGATTGGGGATGATGCGCTTGACACAACGTGACTCACAGAAATTCCATTCAACACTTGCTCAAACACTTTAGATTTAAAATTTGTCCCTTGATCCGTCTGAATCACACGAGGTAGACCATATGTTGAGCAAAATTTAATCAATTCTTTCACAATAGTTTTCGCTTTAAGATTACGTAATGGCACTGCCTCAGGGAAACGTGTTGTCGCACACATTAATGTCAGAATATACTGGTAACCAGCTTTTGACTTTGGCAAAGGGCCAACACAGTCTAGAATAAGACGCTCAAATGGCTCTCCCATCACCGGAATAGGCTGCAAAGGAGCCGGCCGAATGATTTGATTGGGTTTACCAGCGAGTTGGCAAGTATGACATGAACGACAGTATCTTGATACAGCGGATCTTAAACCAGGCCAATAAAAGTACTTTGCCACTCGCTTGAATGTTTTATTACTGCCCAAATGACCAGATAACGAATGATCATGAGCAAGTTTAAGAACTGCGGTTCGATACCCTAAAGGCAAAACAATTTGGTAGTCTGGACTTAAACCAGATTCTTTAGAATTCTGAGATAACCACTTACACATCAATACACCTCTATCCCAAAAATATTGCACCCCATCTGCATCTTCTCCTTTCCCTTTCTTTGCAGCTTCAAGACAGCACATCAGGGAAGCGTCAGAATTCTGGGCTTCACCAAGTTGATTTCTACCCATTGTCAAAGAAAATTCTTGACCGGTAGACTTACTCTCACTATCGGTTTCAACTACCCTGGGATGTACAGACAAGGTCATTTCAATAGGGGAATCTGCAGACACAAGAAAGGTATCAGACAGGTCAATTACATCCTCATTTTTACGTGCTTGTGCACGAGTAATTGCACATGCAGAGAACGTTGATGGGAACTGACTGCTAAGCTCCCCCTCACAAACAGGAGTATTTGTTACAATCGGGTGAGGAAACACCTTACCACCAGCCAGGTCGTTTCCTAAAATTAAACTCACCCCTTCTACAGGCAGTCTTAATCGTACTCCCACTTTTACTGGACCTGAAACTAGATCAGATGTCAGAAACACTGTATGAAGAGGAACTCTTATACAGCTCAACTCAATTCCACGGACCAAAACATCCGTTCCCGTATAAGTTTCATTTGAAAAAGGTAACGCACCTTCAAGGATGAATGACTGCGCCGCTCCTGTATCTCTCAAAATAGAGATGGATCTCACTGTAGAATCAGGAGAAATTGCTACTTCACCCTTGAATACAAAAGGAGTAAAAGCAGAGACATCTGAAAAACTCTGGCTCTCAACATTAACCATTGGTTCACAGACAATATTGGCCACACTTTTAGGTTTCACTGCCATGTTTTTCTTTTTCCAAACTTTGCAGTCAGCAATCAGATGTCCAGGGTCTAAACAATAAAAACAAACTCTTTTATTCTCAGAGTTTTTACCCTGCTCTGCAAAGCGTGCCACAGGTCTCATTGAATGTGAAAACAAGGGTTTCTCATTATTCGAAAACATTGACATACTATAATTCTGACCTGGAACAGAAGAAAAGGCAGTCTTGTGAGTAAGCATATATTCATCTGCTAACACTGCTGCAGCTGAAAGGGAATTCACTTTTTGCTCATTAAGGTAAGTTACCAAGTTACCTGGCAAACAGTTCTTGAAGTCCTCTAACAAAAACAGTTCCTGCAACTGATCAAACGTAGTTGTTTTCGATGCAGCACACCATCTTTCCAACAACATTTTTTTATCACGTGCAAAACCCACAAATGATTGCTTCATTGACTTGGTGTAACTACGAAACTTTTGTCTGTATGCTTCAGGAACAAGTTCATAAACCCTCAAAACAGCAGCCTTCACCACGTCATAATTAAGAGAATCATCAATTGGTAAAGCAGAACATACTTCTTGCGCCTTACCCACTAAACTGCACTGCATCATTAATGCCCACATATCCCTTGGCCAATTAAGTTTAGCTGCAATTCGCTCAAATGCAATGAAATATGCATCAACCTCTGACTCCCGAAACGGAGGTACAAGCTTGATATGCCTACTAGGATCAAATGGAACAACAGCATCACGAATATGAGCAAAATCCCCTGTAGACTGATCAGCTGGAGGCACATTTACATGCATAGGAATTGCAACAGGTGAAATAACAGTTCGCGCATACTCCCTTTCTTTGCCTTTTTCTACATGAATCATTTCAAGTTCGCGCAAGTGTAATCTACGATTTTCATGTTCTTGTTGTTTAATCTGCAATTCTAGCTCCTTTAATTTAAAAAGCAGCAAAGGGTCTGATTTAGATGAGGACAAATCCATTGTTCCACCCATATCCAATCCATCACTTTTTCCCTCACCCTCTAAATCAGTTTCTACAGACAATAAACCTTGCTCGACAAGTTTAGCATACACTTCAGTTTTAATTACTTTCTTAGCTGCCGAACTTGATACAGAAATATTCAAAATATCAGCAATTTGCAACAGATCTTTCTTACGAAACAAATTAAATTGCTGTATACTAGGTTTAGAAACAAATGCTCCAATATCTAGCTCCATATTTACTCAGTGCCTTTTTACCTTCCTAAGAATAACACGATTAATAAAGAACAATTGTTACCCACTGAAAAGAGACCAATAATGGTACAAACTTCCACTTGTCACTTCAAAACAAATTGACAAAGGGTGAAAAGAGAAAAACAAAAAAGCAAGCGGATGAGCCCCCATTTGTTACGAACCACAAATAAAACCCCTACTCAAAGAGAAAATAAGTTGGTCTGTAACAATTAACAGGGATCCATCTAGGAAAGATCCCTGGGGTCCCCGCTCTCACTCCCAATGTTTCTCAACCACAAGACACTTAAGTGAGAGTAAATATTCATTTATTAAATAAAGATAAACAAATGAGAATCATAAACTTCAGGAGGGGTAAATTGCCAAAGTAAATTACAATAAACAAAGCTACTACTTTACACAAACTAACCTACAAATCAAATAACAAATAAAATACAAGTTCTTACCTCCCTGCTAACAGAAACAGGAGAAAATGCAAACAAAACAAACAGGCCACCACCTCCCTACCAAGCTCCACTGAAACATGGTCTAGGACGTAAGCAACCAAACATTCAATGGTTGACCACAAAGGTCTAAGTTAGCGATCCTTTCACTAACACACATTACACTGTGGCAGCAGCCATGTTCACAACCAGGAGAGCGGGGAGCCAACGATCCTTTCCACCTGATAGCTTAAGTACTGCAGCGATCCTGCTCATCACCAACCAGCCCAGTCCTCCTAATCAGCTGCACCTGTAATGAATTACAGCAAGAGAGGGAGAGACAAGGAAAGACACAGGGAAAAAAAACCTACACACCCACACACACGAGCGAATGATGTGTTTTCCCTAGCAACACACGAATCCATTCGTAACAATATCAATGAAAACAGTTTTATTGAGAATTTAGCTGCATCAAAATACAATTGCCTATGTGGGCACAGAGAGGAAAAAATTATATTAACAAATAATAAATGTAACCTACATTTTGCATGTTCAGAAGAAGAGCTACCCAGTCCTGCAAAATGTAAACAGGTTTGTGTGAGTAAATTGCTCAGTGCAAAGAAAGAGAAGTAATGGGAAGCTGGAATTTCTTTTTCATGAGTCTAATAAACATGAACAAGTTCTTTGAAAAACATCTATGACCTTTGAAACATGTCTAGTCTTCATGCTCTATGTTGAGTTTCAATTATAATAAACATACATTTGCATAAAGCATCCTTATTTGTCCATGCCCATGTTGTTTAGAGTTGATTAAAGTATTAATTTAAGGTATATTTAGAACAAATAAAATGTGTGATTAACAGCGATTAATCGGGAGTTAACTCATGCCAATCATGTGATTAATCACGATTAAATATTTTAATCGATTGACAGCCCTACTATATATATAACTTATTGAACAGGACAGTAAGGATCTTGGCTTCGCGATGCCCCATCAACTTCCAGACATCTTCATTCTCTTCACAGCCTTCGGTGGTGGCGACTGGAGGTACGGGTCCACGAATGGGGTCGGGGCTGTGAATCGGCGTATGTGGGAATTCCTCATTTGAGATAGCGGGGAAATACTCGTTCCAATGGGCAAGTATGGCGGGAGGGTCGCGCAATACTAGCCCCTCAGCACTCTTGATGTGCTACACTTGACCAATGGCTTGGGTCGATTTGTGCCACGTGTTTGCGATGCGGTAGATCATTTTCTCCCCTCCGGGTGTGCCTAATTGCTCGTACAGATCAAGGTAGAACTCAGCTTTTGCCTTGGACACTACCCGTTTCGCAGCCGCCTTGAGTATCCGATAGTCTTGGCGGTGGGCATCCAGGAGAGTGCGATGCCATAGCTTGTATGCCAGCTTCTTGGCCTTGATTTCAGTCTGGACCTCCTCACCCCACCACCAGACTTGCTTATCCATGTATCACTGCCCTGGCTTCGTTGAGCCGAGAATGTCATAGGCAGCGGTGTGTATGTGGCAGGTGATATCGTCCCAGAGCCTGTTGACTGGTTGGTCGAGATTGATATTAAGTGATTGAAGGGCCACTTCGAGTTGTTGCTTGTGTTCGGGTAGCCTCCACCACTTGAAGTGCTCAGGGCTGGTCACTCTCATTCGGGTTTGCTGATGGAGGTTGAGTTCAAGGTCGAGGATGAGTGGCCGATATTGGGGGCCGATGGTATCTGATGGGATCACCTTGGCATCAAGTGCCAGCTTCAGGTCACACCGTCGAATCATCCAGTAGTCGATCTGGGCTGTGTGGCCACCACTGATATAGGTGGCCAGACGGCTCGGTCTCTTCCTGAAGGTGTTGACGACGACGAGATCACGGGCTTCGGCGCAATCCAGGCTTCCCTCGTCATTACATGTGCCTAGTCTCTGGCCTCCATGAACTTGTTCGTATCCTTTGCGATCTTTACCAACTTGGTCATTAAGGTCTCCTCCAACCAGGATGTGCTCCTCTGGGGCAACCATCTGGAGGTGCGTTCCGAGGCTCTCCCATAACTCGTCCTTCTCCTGATCAGTGCAGCCTACTTGAGGGGTGTATCATGAGATGACTCTGAGGATGGTTGGGCCAGAAATAATCTTGATTGAGATTGGGCGATCAGAGATGTTATCAACTTCGGAAACGCTGTCTCGAAGTTGCTGACAGACGGCCACGGCAACTCCATTTTGACTTGACTTGACTTGACACCGTGATAGATGAGCTTGTACCCTTCTCCAATATCCCTTGCATTAAGGTGCGTTCACACCAGACGCGAATGAAGCATTACGCGCGAATGATTTACATGTTAAGTCAATGCAAAAGACGCTATAGACAATCCTGCAGCGCTATTCGCGCGAATGGCGCGAATGAGGCGGTGCGAATTGAGCTGCTTGACCTTAGCGCCGAATCGCGTTGAAAAATTTGAACTTTGGTGGATATTCACGCCGCGTTAACCAATCAGGAGCTTGCTCTAGCAGTGAATGATTATGAAAAATCCAAAAACAACGTACTTTTACAAAAACAGGAATAAATTTAGCAATGAGACTGGAGCTGCCTGGCAGAAGCCCCTCCCATGACGCGAATTCGCGTCTGTTGTGTAGTGAATTTCACGCGAAAATGAAACGAGTAAACTCAAAATGTTCAAGCGACCAACTACGCGCGAATAGCATGATTTATTCGCTTCATTCGCGTCTGGTGTCAACGCACCTTTACTCCTTTTCCATTTGGTCTCCTGGTCTTGAGAGTGTCAGCCATGGTTACGGCTGGTGAGGGTGCCGATGTTAAGTGTGGCTAATCGGATTCGGTGGACTATCTTCTTTGGCCTGTCCCTGTCCCTGTCCCATGCCATCCGTCGCCTAGGGGGATGCCCTAGCTTGATTGAGTAGTAATTGGTTTGTTGCTGCCATTGATGCAACCAAGGAGACCCAGCTGATGTGTCGTTTGGGTATCCTTGGGTATCCATTGGGTATCCTGGGTGTCCATTTCCCCTTCTATGCCTAGTAAAATAATGGGAACTTACTCTGAACATGGCTTTTCTCTGAGAAGCTGCGACTGTGAGAGCTGTGTCTTGCTCTTGTGAGACAGGTTTCAGGGTTAAAGTGCAATACTGTCACCTGGAGGTCAACCAGGTACTTGCGCTGGAGTATTTACATGTTGTCAAGAGTCCTGTTCATTTTAAATATTGCGGTTGTCGCTAATACCGGTATATCATCACACACTAAATGAACACGATATCAATAATCGTTGCTTTAAATATCGCGGTTATCATCAATACCGGTCCACTACTATATATATATGTATAATCTGTGTGTGTATGTGTTACGATGTAACGAGATCATATTCAGAAACCAATAAAACCGAAACTAAATCGCGTTGAAACAGGAAGTGAAGTAAACAGAAGAGAATGACAAAATAACAATACATAAACCTGACAATAAAATTGTTAGTCTGTTGTTAGCCTATCTATACTATATATACTTAGCCTATATATACCTATATATACAACTTTTAAAGGCTCAGCTGACCAGCAATGCGTCGATGCCAAGACAGATTTCTCTTTCCATGACAACCTGTTTTCACAAATATACATGACTCAGCCTGAAGGAAAGACGCAGGTAATCACACGCGCTCAGTCAATCTCTCTAATTAAGCATTTACTGTTTAAAGCCAGCATTTTTCTCCTTTATACCAAGGGGCCAGATTACTAATCCACGTCCACACACCTTTTACACAGTTTTACTCAATCTCCTTTTATAGAAAGAAATTAACATATAATTAATGTTTGTTTTTAAAGATTTTATTTATTATAAAACGTATGCAATTATGCTAGTTCAGAAGGAAAACTGTTGTCAGGTGACAGAAAAATGACCCAGCAGGTCAATATAAGCATCTCAATTGCATTGTCTGTAAATTTGAAGCAAAAACATTTACAGAGGTACTTTTTTTATTAGTGGCCTACAGAACATTCTCAAAACAAACTAAGAGGACAGTTAAAAAGGGCTAATTCAAAAAAAGTATTATATATATTAAAGTACCATAAATTACCCTGGTATCTGCAGGATTTTCCAAATCAATTTCAAGACCTTCAAAGAACTGCACTTCACATTTCAGACGTTAAACAATTTTTAAGAAAAGGGATGAGTCAAAAGTATAAATTATTTATTATATTAAATAATATATAAATATTTCTTAATTAATTAATTGTTTAGATTTTTATCATGTATTAGCTTTTTGCCGAACCACTTGTTCACATTTAAAAAATATGTAACAAAAATAGCAGACAGGCTTATTGAAAATGCATATTCGTTCTCTGGCAGCAGGTTTCACTTTCAGAACAGCAGAATATACTGGTTTCCCCGGTGACCGCCTTACACAAAACAGCACAGCTCCTGACTTTGAAACGTGCAGCACTCATTTCTATTCAGTGAAAATGTAAAATATTAGGCTTTTGAAGTTTAATTGAAGTTCGGACGCAAGCTTCAGAAGTGGATGATGTATTCTCCCAGCGCCCTTTATACTGTCACGCCGGTAGTGACGTCATAGGCTGTCGCCGGCCAACAGGTGGTGTTTTTGTATGTATACTTCAGACACGGGTCACGCTGACGGCGTTCCCCATAGCGCTCGGGGAACCATGGTTACATACGTAACCTGAGACGATTTAATGAGAAAACATCACAAATCAGCGCTTTTAAATCTGAAGCATGTACATTCTTACAAGGCAATCACCCTAGGCATGTAAACTGTATTTTTTTTATGTCGGGAATTTCCCCTGCTTATTAAAAAGTTACGTTCATATACACTACAGTAGCGAACATCAGATGAACATAATAAACATCAGACGGACACGACCTCAACATTTATATAACAAATGACAAAGTGCTCATTCTGAAATATGAAGAAAGATATATATAAAGATTCATATAGTGTTTTTCTAGACACTCAAGGCGTTTTACATACTAAGGGGGAAATCTCCTCTTCCACCACCAGTGTGCAGCATCCAGCTGGATGATGATGCAACGGCAGCCATAGTGCGCCAGAACTATGTCCAGAGGGCAAGGCAGAGAGTTGATCCAGGTAACAGGCAGAAGGTCAGGAACCAGACAACAAGGCAACTCAGAATGACGAAACAGGAACTATGACAAAATATGGAACGGCTTGGTATGTGGCTAACATCTGGAGGATGCTAAATGCTCAAACAATACTCGGCAGGGAGGAAGAGGAAATTAATGTCTTTTGTAAGGTGTGTGTGATGGCTCTCAGGTGAGCGTGTAATTGGAGACAGCTGTGTGATCGGTGCAGCGTGTGATTAGTGCAATCAGCTGTGTGTGTGTGTGTGTTCGGTGCAGTGAATGATGGGAAATATAGTCTGAGGTGGAGTGCAAGAGTCCATGTGGTGGAAGGGCAACCAGATTCGGAGCCCATCAGGGCAGAGCAGACGAGACCGGAGCCCACCAGGGCGGAACAGGCGGAACTGGAGCCCACCAGGGCTGAGCAGACGGGACAGGAGCCCACCAGGGCAGAACAGGCGGAACTGGAGCCCACCAGGGCTGAGCAGACAAGACAAGAGCCCACCAGGGCGGAGCAGGCGGAACTGGAGCCCACCAGGGCGGAGCAGACGGGACAGGAGTCCACCAGGGCACAGCAGGCGGGACCGGAGCCACCAGGGCACAGCAGGCGGGACCGGAGCCCACCAGGGCGGAACAGACAAGACAGGAAACCTCCACGGCGGAGCAGACAGGGCAGAAGATTTCCACGGCGGAGCAGACAGAGCGGGAGCCCACCAGTGCAGAGCAGACAGGGCAGGAGACCTCCACGGCAGGGCAGACAGAGCAGGGGCCCACCAGGGTGGAGCAGGCGCCCTCCAGGGCGGAGCAGAGACCCACGGCAGAGACTGGGACCTAGAGGAAATGTGAGACACAAGAGACAGGTAGAGCATATATGGCCCCAAAGGACGAGGCAGGTAGTGCACAAACGGCTTCATAGGCAGATATGGGGTGGACTGGCAGTTCAAAAGCAGCCCTCTCTGCTGACTCTGGGCAGGACAACCGTTCATGAGCGGCCTCTGTAGCCACGGCAGGACAGGACGAGGATTCGAGGACAGCCCTTTTGGCTGCGACAGGACAGGCAGAGAGTTGGTGTGTGGGTATCACAGACACCTCCAAAGGTTCTGCAGTGGTTGCCGCCACCTCTGGAGGTTCTACAGTGGTACCTGTTTCCTTGACCGCGACATGACAGGCCACGAGTACATTGCTGGATGCTTGGGGGCGCTCTGGAGGCGCTGAGTCTTGGGGACGCTCGGAAAGCGCTGAACTGGACGTAACCAGAAGAGATGAAAGTGAGCTAGGCGGGACCAGCGGAGACGAAGGTGAGCTGGGCGGGACCAGCGGAGACGAAGGAGAGCTGGGCGGGACCAGCGGAGACGAAGGAGGGCTGGACGGGACCAACTCTAGGGGGCGCTCTGGTGGAGCAGACTCTGCGCGCTCCTGGCACAGAGCGGCCTCTGGAGCGGACTCTGCGAGCTCCTGGCACGGAGCGGCCTCTGCGAGCTCCTGGCACGGAGCGGCCTCTGCGAGCTCCTGGCACGGAGCGGCCTCTGGAGCGGACTCTGCGAGCTCCTGGGACGGAGCGGGCTCTAGAGCGGACTCTGCAAGCTCCTGGGACGGAGCGGGCTCTGGAGCGGACTCTGCAAGCTCCTGGGACGGAGCGGGCTCTGGAGCGGGCTCTGAGCGGACTCTGCAAGCTCCTGGGACGGAGCGGGCTCTGCAACACCCACAGTGAAGGAAGAGCCAGCATACAACAAAGCATAGTCCATAAGGCCCCTTAAACTGCCATTAAACTCCCCACCAGGAAACAGAGATTTGTCAAACTGGGATTTGATGTGTTCATTGAGCCCGAAATAAAACAAGTCTTTGAACAAAAATTCGTCGTACAGCGGTACCTGATAAGACAGCTGCCAGAACTGGTGGACATACTCCTCAATAGACAGGCCTCCCTGGCGAAGATGTAGGAGTTGGTCTATGGAGTCCATGGTTGAGCTGGGTAGCCGAAATAAAGCCGCTGGATCTGAGGTGGCGAAGTCTTCTGTAATGAAGAGGCAGTGTAGATAGATCCAAGTGCAGCTTTATTTGGTAGACACAAGAGGAGGTCAGACAGGCAGAGTTCAGTAACGAGAGCAGGGTAAACAAAGGCAAGGCAGAATCATCAACAGGGACAATGCAATGGTCGGGGCAGGCAGTAGACAGAGAGAATATCTAAAGGCAGGCAGGGTCAAAAGGCAGGCAGCAAACTCAGAATGTCAGCCGGGGCAAAACAAGACTTCGCAACGTGTGTAGGGAAGTGTGCCGCTTATATGTGGGTGAGTGAATGAGGTGCAGGTGTGGCAAGACAATGAGGGTAGATTAGTGATTGGTGACAGCTGTGTAATTAGTGCAATGGTGGATATGTGTGTGTCGTAGTGCAGTGAATGATGGGAGTTGTAGTCCATGAGTGATGTGTAGCTGTAGTGTGGTGAGAGGCAACCAGATTCGTGACAGTATCCTTATGATAAAAAAGGCTGTTAAAATAAATCTGCATTGTTTATCCATTTGATCTCATTAAAATAATGAGGGGAGGGGGATCACATTGTGAAATAAATAATATTCTAACATTTTCAGAGGTATTTTCTTTTTTTGCTAAAAAGTATCAATCAGAGGAAAGAAGGCATGATGTAGATTGTGTACAAGTTTATCAGTAAAGTTTTGGTCATATCCATAATTTATAGGCTCAAGAAATTTGCATATTAAATATAATACATTACGCAGGCTATTTTCATAAATTGGCATTATACTTATTGTTTAGCAGAATTTTACAAAGAATCAGGGAGCCGCTTTCAAGTTTAGTTTAAGTTATGAGAGAATAAATGTTTTTAAAATTTTGGTTAAAATGTTATAATATGCATTACCAAACAAGCATTCTGTTTTCAGTTAATGAATACTCCCAAAAGGGCGACATATCCTGGTATACAAACGTAAAATAACAAAATAAAAGTCATGTTTTTAAACAAAACAAAAAACCTGAAATTGTATTATTTGTGTCCTAAGAAATTGGAAAATTGCATTAAATTATTTTTCTGATTTCTTGTTATGGTCTTGCCCTTTTTAGGGTGAATAAAACACAAAAATAAAATATGTTTAAAATATTTAAATGTTGGGACATGTAATGTCTTTAAAACCATTATTAAACAATTGTAAACTTCGTATTTCAAGAATATGGAACAGTTATTTTCAAAAGCAACCGTTTATGAAAATTGTAAAATACAACATATAACATATAACAACATATAATAACACAAATACTTCCTGACTTAGAGCAAATGTGTTTCTTATGGTACTCCTGTGCAGTACAGTTATTAAAATACAAACATTTTGCCAAATAAATTCCTTAAAGAGCACCTATCTTGTGTAAATGAGACAGTAGGTCATTAAAAACCATAAAGCAATAAATTAAAATGGCCCGTTTCAAATAAATACCGTATTCTGTCCTGTACATGTATGAGGACTCAAATGGGTAAGCAGTCTAACCTATACACTTTTACTTTCACTTGTAAACACACACTTCCGTTGTTCAAACAGGCTACCTTTGTACAAGGCACAAGCACACAAGTCTAGATATGTTGATGTGATATCCTACATATTCCATCTGGCACATTCAATTATGGGTAACACTTTACATTAAGTTTCCCTTTATAAAGGGTTTATAAAGGTGTTAATAAGTGAATAATAACTCACTTACAAATGCATTATGTTATGACCAGCTTGTTTTTAAAGCCGCAACATAAAAGAGAAATCAGACAACAGAAGATATCAATGCACATTTTTTTATTGAATTTAATAAGGGAACAATCAGTATTAATGATACATTTAAGTCTAGGGTTAATAAAGAAATCAAAGAAATGAATGTCAACAAAACTTTAACAACATGATATAAGAAATGCAAACGAAAAACAAAGGTTAGAAAATCAACCTTTGTTGTGGCTCAAGAGTGGCTCAACCTAGCCACTCCTGAGAAAACATTCCTATTTCAGTTAACAGATAACACCCATAAAATGATCCTTTTTATTCATACATTTATAACTGCTTATCAATGATTTATTACTGTGAGGACACTGAGTCTTCTCCGGATCCTATTGGGCAGAGTGTGGCAGATCCTGATTGGTTTTCCACATGTTAATTGTTAATTAGTAGCATATTTAAGTGTGTTATCTGCTAACTGAGATAGGCACTCTGTGGGATGTTTTCTCAGGAGTGGCTCTAGGAAACACTGATTAAAGTTGTGAAGAGCGCACTTTCCAAGCGAGGCGTTTTAGAGGTAAGATCTCAAGTTATTAACCCTGAGGAGTTTGTATCCTCCTCTTTGTGATGTTGATCAAAATGCAAAGTTTAGCAAGATGTCTTTACAAGAGAAGCAGTTGTGTGTTGATGCAGAAAAACGTTGTGCTGAACACGATGTTTGTGTCTTAAAGATAAAGAGTTAGAGAATGATTTTAAAATAAAGAAATTGCAGCAACAGTTAGAGTTACGTAAAATTGAGTTACAATTTGAAAAAGAAAGAGAGGAAAGAGCGTTTCAGTTACGGAAACTTGAGTTGGAGCTGAACACAAAAATAGACCAAACTCCTGTTCAGGTATCATCTGTTGAACCTGTGTTTGATGTTTATAAAAACCTTAGACTTGTGCCGCCGTTTTTAGAGAAGGAAGTAGAGAAGTATTTCCATCATTTTGAACACGTTGCAGAGTCATTGAAATGGCCTAAAGAATTTCGGACCTTATTATTGCAATGTGTGTTGGTAGGGAGAGCACAGGAGGTGTATTGAGCAAAGTGCTGACTATGAGATCGTAAATGAGACCTATTTTGCATGCTTGTGAATTGGCATCTGAGGCATATCGCCAGAAATGTAGGAATCATTTAAAGTCTGAGAAGTGCACTTATCTTGAGTTTACTAGAGAGAAAGTAATCTGTTTGACCACTGGTCTTCCTCTGTAAAAATTGCAACTAAAGAACAGCTTGGAGAGCTTATTCTTCTAGAAGAGTTTAAAAGTTGTGTTCCATGTGCTGTTTCTATGTATCTCAATGAAAATAAGGTGACTAAATTGTCTGATGCTGCTCTTATGACAGATTAATTTGTTCTCACTCATCAAAGTTCTGTTCATTTAATCATGAGTTGATTAGGTCAAAGTTGAGTGTTTCAGTTAAAAATTTAAAAATGGTTTCATGTAAGAATGTTGTGTCAGCTTCTACTGATAATACCTCAGTCACATGTCCAAGGAAGCCAGGACATAAAATTTCAGACTGTGCTGTTCTCAAAAAGAAAGATAAAACTGTAAAATAAAAGATAAAAGCAGGTGGACATCACTGAGATGGAGAATGTTAAAAACAGTGTTGACTTTGGGCCTTTTCTCACTGATGGGAGTGCTTCTTTGCCTGACTGTGATAAAACTGTGCCTGTTCGTATCCTTAGATACTGGGACAGGGCAGTCCTTTTTGTTGGAAGGACTTTTGCCTTTGTCTGAACGTACTGCTACTGGATCTCATGTGCTGGTCAGAGGACTTGAAATGGGCTTCATGGAAGTTCCTTTACACCGCATTCAACTTCATTCCAAGCTTGTGTCAGGTGATGTAGGAGCTGGATCTGCTATGCTTCCTATCCCTGGTGTCACTTTTATACTCAACAATGACTTAGCTGGAGGTAATGTTTGGGAGAATCCAGATGGTGGAGTTCCACCTATAGTAGCTCTTGTTGTAGAGGGATTGAATCGATCTTCTGACTGTCCTAACTTATTTACAGCTTGTGCGATAACTCGAGCCATGGCCAAAGGAAGGATTTCAGATGAAATGTAAAATGTTCTTAGTGATACTCTCATTTAATCTATTAACTCTCAATCAGAACCTGATACTGTGTACACTATGGCCGAATATGAGATTTCTGGGCATGAAGTACTGTCTGTTGATAACTAGACTGACAAGTTTGCTTCCATGTCTGATAGACCATTCATTTGTGATGACCATGATAACATTTGTTCTTTGTCTCCACTTTCTAGTGTGACTCAAGATGAATTAATCAAAGCCCAGAACGTGGACCGAACTCTTCAAGATTTGTACTCCTTAGCTGCTGGTAGAGGACAAAATAAAACCGTGTCTTTCTTCTACTTTCTTCAAGATGGATTGCTTTGTAGACAGCAGCCTATGAGTACTGACTCTTCACTTAATCCTAGGATCCAAATTGTAGTTCCTCTTACTTTCGTCAAGCCATCCTACAGTTATCACACCAGGGCCTTGTTGGTCATATGGGGGTACAGATGATGTGTGATATCATTTTCAGAAAATTGTATTGGCCTAGAATAAAGAGGGATGTGGTTAACTATATACGATCTTGCCACATTTGTCAAATGACCAGGAAACCAAACCAAAAGGTTCCATTGGCTCCTTTACAGCCTATTGCTGTAGTTGCCACTCCATTTGAACATTTGATCATCGATTGTGTTGGTCCATTACCATGATCCAAGGCTGTGCATGCTTACTGTACTGTGTCAGTCTACACCAGGGGTAGGCAACGTCGGTCCTGGAGTGCCGTTGTCCTGCAGAGTTTAGCTCCGAACCCTGAAAAAAGCCTCACCTGCCTGTAGCCCTAGTAATTCTGAAGGCATTGATTAGCTTGTTCAGGTGTCTTTGATTAGGGTTGGAGCTAAACTCTACAGGACAGCGGCACTCCAGGACCCATGTTGCCTACCCCTGGTCTACACGTTATCCTGCAGCTTTTCCGTTGAGATCGATTAAAGCTAAATAAATTCTAAAGGCTTTAATGAGTTTCATGTCTGTTTTTGGCATTCCAAAAACCATTAAATCTGATCAGGGTTCAAATTTTATGTCCCGACAGTTCTCAAAAGTCATGCAACAACTAAATTTTAAATACAATATCTAAAGGGCTTACCACCCTCAGAGTCAAGGAGGGTTGGAAAGGTTCCATCAGACTCTTAAGTCACATTTGAGATCGTATTGTGTTCAACTTGATTGTGACTGGGAGGATGGACTTCCTTGAATGCTTTTAGTTATTTGTGAGGTTGTGCAAGAGAGCACCGGTTTTAGTCCTAATGAGCTAATATTCTGACACACTGTCAGAGGACCTATTGCTGTTTTGGCAGATGAATGGAGAACATCTGATCCACCTGACAATGTGTTGGACTGCGTGAGTAGTTTTTGTTATCGACTCTTATGAAGCCAGAGCTATTGCTGTACGAAAATGAGGTAAGACTCAGAAAAAGATGCAGAGGTTGTATGATTGTAAGGTCCAGGCAAGACGTTTTCAGGTAGGCGATCAAGTGCTCGCTTTGTTACCTGTTTTGAGTAGTCCATTACAGGCTAAGTTTACTGGACCGTATACAATCTTCTAAACACACCTGATCGTCGAAAGAAAGTACAGGTTTGTCGTGTTAATTTATTAAAATCATATATGACTCCTGTATTGTCTTTGCCTGTTGTAACTACTGACACCATAGATCCAAGTGTCTCAGAAACATCTGTAGAGATGGCTGATGTTCTGGAGGAGAAGAATGGTCCTTCTCATGGTATAGTGGAAGGAGACCTTAACAACTTTGAAGTTCTTGCTAATTTAGCTTATCATTTGTCTAATTTGTGTGAACCAGAGAAGACTGATATTATCAAGTTGGTAAGTTCATTCCCCTCTCTCTTTTCTGATGTTCCTACTCGAGCACATGTCATTGAACACAACATTGATGTTTGTATGGCTCAACCTGTAAAACAACATCTATATCGAGTAAACCCTGTTAAAAGGAAGTTGCTTCAGAAAGAGGTGGATTATTTACTTACAAATAATTACAAATGATTTAACAGAACCCAGTTTTAGTTCTTGGAGCACTCCCTGAATTTTAGTGAGTACATTTACATTTATGCATTTAGCAGATGCTTTTATCCAAAGCGACTTACAATCCATTTTAGGCTATACATTTTTTTGTCAGTATGTGTGTTCCCTGTGAATTGAACCCACAACATTTGCGCTGCTAACGCAATGCTCTACCACCACTGAGCCACAGGAACACTTAACCTGACAATTCTTATTGGTTTCGTACTGATTACAGGAAACTTAACTCTCTGACAAAACCTGATTGTTTCCCTCTACCCAGAATTGATGACTGTGTAGATCATGTGGATTCTGCATGGTTTGTCAGTAAATTCGACCTCTTGAAAGGTTATTGGCAAGTGCCTTTATCTTCCCGTGCTAAAGAACTATCTGCTTTTATTACAACTGATAGTTTTATACAGTACACCGTTATGCCTTTCGGAGTTTGAAATGCTCCCGCTAGATTTCAGTGGTTAGTAAATCGAGTGTTGTCTGGATTGACCGGATGTGAAGCTTACCTGGATGATATTGTTCTGTAGAGTTCTACTTTGTCTGAATGCCTCGCACAAATTTGAGCATTTGGCTAAAGTGAACTTGACTGTAAATCTTGCCAAGTGCGAATTTGGCAAGGCTGGAGTGACATATTTAGGTAAGGTGGTTGGCGGAGGATGCGTAAAACCAATCAATGCTAAAGTTGAAGTTGTCTGTAGTTTTCTCACTCCCACTACTTGATGTGAGTTACGATGTTTTCTTGGGATGGTGGGTTACTATAGTGATTTTTGCCAGAACATTGCGAATGTAGTTGCCACTTTAACAGATTTATTGAGCCGAAGAGACCTTTTGAATGGTCACAACAGTGTCAATGTGCCTTTGATAACGCAAAGTCTCCTCTGGCCAATGCTCCTGTGTTGATGGCACCTAATTTTGAAAGACCTTTCTTACTTGCAGTTGATGCAAGAGCTTACAGCGCTGTTCTTCTGCAAGAAGATGCTAAGGGAATCAAACATCTAGTCCGTTATTTAAAAAAAAAATGCAATCGTCATCAGCATGCGTATTCTACGGTGGAAAAATAGGCTTTAGCCCTGGTCTTACCCATTCAACATTTTGAGGTCTATTTAAGTACAGTCTGTGGTCCTATCATTGTTTGCACTGACCATGATCCACTGACTTTCGTGAATCGAATGCATGGTAAGAATCAAAGAATCATGAGGGGGAGCCTTATTTTACAGCCCTTCCACCTACATATTAAGCACATTCGTGTCAAGGACAACCTAATTGCTGATGCTCTCTCGTGGCTGTAAGCTATCCCAATAGTGTCGGGTATATCTTCTCTATCTCCTTTCTCTTTTCTTCAGTTTTGTTTTTTTCTTCTTCTCTCTCTCTCCCTTTCTCTAGTTTCTTCTCCGATGTCCTAGGGCCCAGGAGTATGGGAGTGAAATGGAGTGGGATTTATGGAGTTGAGTATTAATGTTATTGTAAATTATAATGTTATCATATTTAAATGGTTATTCTGCTTGTGTATATATTTTCCTTGTTTTTGTTTTTTGTCGGTTCTTTAGATAACCACCTTTTTTGGAGTGGGAGGTGTGAAAACCCTGAGTCTTCTACTGGATCCTACTGGGCAGAGTGTGGCAGATCCTGATTGGTCTTCTTCATGTTAATTGTTAATTAGTAGCATATTTAACCCCCTGGGGTCGAAGCCCACACGGTCTGTCTCATATTTTCTAAATAACTAAAAATACTCCATGTGTTTTGATCGTACAGATAAGAACAAGGTATCGTTTGAAAAAGCAAGGGTCTACTTTTATTTGTGTATAGTCATAATAACAACAAAACAATGTGCTTTTAAAAAATAAAATAAACAGGGTGCGTTCTTTGCCGGCTCTGTGTCTGTCACCTCTCTTCACAGACACGTGAATAAAACAACATTAATCTCCACGAATACTCTCGTCAAATACATGAGAAATATATGTATAGAAAGCTTGAGATGTCTACTTTTAAATGAAGTCACATTCAAAACAAATATTCTCTGTTAAAGTAATCCTTATGAAACCAACACAATGTCCAGTTTTCCCGTCTCAACTCATATCTAATGCGGTCACGCCCATGCGCCAATCGAACTTTTCAGATTCAAACATCCACGTGAGGTGCGTGTGAATGTAACACCCACATCACCTCTGCATAAACAAACAAGTTCATCCCAGCTACTTTCTGTTTCTGGAAGAAGATCTGCTGAGATAAATAACCCTTTTATTTAGCACACAAGTGATGATAAAGACATTTATCATGTTACAAACGATGCTGTTCTTCTGAACTTTCTATTCATAAAAAAAACTTAAATATTCTTCTCAGCTCTTTTCAACATAATAATAATAATAATAAATGTTTTTGAGCAGCAAATCAGAATATTAGAATGATTTCTGAAGGATCATGTGAATGATATTGATTCTAAAAAGTCAGCTTTGAAAGTCAACATTGATTGTTCCTAATAAAATGTTTAATTGCACTTGCTAGTGAATCTCGAGTTATTTTGTGTGATAGCTAAATATATTCTAAATAAACTACAAACAAAAATTATACATTTATTTTGTCCTCACATTCTTTCTGGTAACTCTTCCTTCTCAGTCACATACCTGACTGAATGGCTCATTATGAAGCTCATTATGTTGGCCTTTGTCTTCTCAGGTGTAAATCACTGCATTAATAATGACAGTTCACGCCTTCTCGCATAGACCATTTCTACTCAAAAAGTGACTTAGAAATGTTTAATCAATATATTGTTTTATGTGAGCAAGTAAACAAGATGATTTTTTTCATTATTTTGAAGCAAAAACTCAGAGTTCAAGATCCAGTTCTCAGAAGTCTTGTGAACAAACATTCTGTATGTTTTTTATGGCCTTATTTCAGTGACTTAAAATTGTATTTTTTTCACCAACCACGCATAAACCTTGCTTTCACAAAAACACAATCATGTACACAAATGCTGCTAACATATTAGACTTTAGCCATTTATTTGTATATAAGCAACTGAAAAAAGCACAAATGTCAGAGCATGTCAAAACTTCTCCAGGCCCCCAAAACACCCTCAGACCCCAGAGGGTTAATTAGTCACCCTTGTGTGGTTTAAAGAAAAAGCACAGACACAATCATGTTTAAACAATGTACAAGTCCAGTATTTAAAAATACTGTACTGTATTTTCTCACTTTTTCATTTTAATTTTTCATTCAAAATTCTAACCTTACATAAAAAATAAATAATGAATACATTTTGTTTACAAGTATACAAGTAAATCATTTAAATTTATTATTAGTGTTATGAGATGGGAGGCATGAGGATCCATTTGCAGGGCTTTATTGGGAGGCATGGTCGGAAACAAGCATGGGTCACACATTGGCAAACAGATATATAAATGGCAAGACAGAGAGTAATCATAGGGCAAGCGTAGGTCTGCGATCTGCAAACAATATCCAACAGGGCAAGGCAGAAAGATAATCCAGGTACACGAGCAGGTATCAAAATACTAGAACACAGGCAAGGCAAGGCAAGGCAAGGCAAGGCAAGGCAAGGCAAGGCAAGGCAAGGCAAGGCAAGGCAAGGCAAGGCAAGGCAAGGCAAGGCAAGGCAAGGCAAGGCAAGGCAAGGCAAGGCAAGGCAAGGCAAGGCAAGGCAAGGTGGGGCAAGTAGCAAGCGGCATGAGGCAAGGCAAGGCTGTGTGATCAGTGCAATCAGCTGTGTGACATCAGTGCAATGGGTTATGGGAAATGTAGTCTTAGGTGATGTGCAACCGTTAGTGTGGTGCAGGAGTCCATGTGGTGAGCGAGTGACCTCTGGTGGTGAGTAACAGGGAGTGCATGGACAGGATTCGTGACAATTAGAATACAGTAAATTAAATATATGTGTTCCACAGTTATTGTGCCCCCTTCATATAATACTTTGTGTAACCTATAACCCTCTTCACACATAAGGGCTAGGTGCCCATTGAAGTCGATTAAAATTGTGCAATACACACCTGTTAAAGCTAGGTTAAAAAGTTAAGATAAAGTTGCCCTTAAAGAGATAGCTAACCCAAAAATTTAAATTATGTCATTACGCATTAATTAGTCACCCATGTGTGGTTTAACACCCGTAAGACCTTAACTCCTTTTTGGAACACAAACAAATATATTTTTAAAGAAATCAGAGAGCTTTCTGACCCTGCATAGACAGCAATACAACTTACACATTCAAGTTCCAGAATGGTAAACAAGACATCGTTAAAGTAATTAATGTGACTCCAGTTGTTTTATCTCAATTTTATGAATGCAACGCGAGTGTTTGTGTCCAAAAAAAAACAACAACTAATTTACAAAAAGACAGAAGACAAAATTGAGGTTAAACCACTGGAGTCATATGGATTTCCCAATGTCTTTCCTACTGTTCTGGAACTTAAATGTGTAAGTTGCATTGCTGCTTATAGAGGGGTCAGAAAGTTCTCAGATTTCATCAAAAAATCGTAATTTGTGTTTTGAAGATGAACAAAGGTATTACGGGGTTTGGCACAACATGATTAATAGAAATTAATGACAGAATTTTAATTTTTGGGTGAACTATCCCTTTAATGTATGTGTAGTATATTTTGACTGGAGGGGTAAAACTAAGTTAATTCTGATTTGTTTGTTTGGTTACAGGTCATTAGAGCTAGAGTTTGGACTGTGTGTGCTACAGTAAAAGCAGCGCATTGATTTAAAATGGTGATTGAACTGATTGTAATGATCTGCATTCACTGTTTTAATGCACACCTTCTAGTCAATCAGAGAGAATCAAAGAGTCCACACAAAAAATGTTGAGAGCTTATGTTAAGCGTTGAGAATAATTGCTGTTATAACTAGATATTCATTACCTTTTCACTCCCTCAGCTCTCTTTTTCTTTGCATACTGAAATGGCACAAATATTGTAAATCTTCTTTTTATTACTCAATCTCTTCCATGGCTGAGGAGATAGAGGACTTGGTACACTTGATTTCTCCAGCACTCCCAGGTCTTAGTTCCTGAAATGCAATACCAGTTATGTATTCTAAACTATAAAGATAATAGTTAATAAAAGATAAAATAAATAAAGTAGATTACTGCTCACCATTATTTGAGTGCTTGTTTCACTAGAGACATCATCTTCTGTAGAATTATATTTTGATTATCTTTTTTTAGTTGTTACCAGTTTATTTTCCTGAAAATAGTAATACCTCCCTAAAAAATGTGTCCATTTCCACACATTAATGTCACACTACTGAACATAAATGCTGGTGTACAGTGCTGTGGAAAAAAATCCTGATTTATTCTATTTTTGAGTATATCCAGCACTAATTATTGTCAGATATTCCTAAGAAAATTAACATAAAACAAAGGCAAATACAGTTATCATTAAACTGTATTTTGTGTTTATTCAGGTTGCCTGTTTCATGCACTTTTAAAAAAAGATTTGAACCAATTTAAGTCAAGTCACCATTATTTATATAGCGCTTTATACAATACAGATCGTTTCAAAGCTGCTTTACAGTGATTAAAAGAAAAATAATGATGCAAACAGAATTAACTTCTGCTGTGAAGCAACTCTAAACAGTAAAAGTGTCATTGTTCAGTTGAAATCAGCGTTGACTCAGTTAATTTCAATAACTGTATATAAAATAATCAAATATAAAATAATTCCAATGCATCTACATAGCACTTGGGCAGAAAACAGTGGTGTCATTATCTAGCTCAGTTCAGTCCTCATCCGATAGTGTCAGTGGAGTCAGATCAATAACATTGCTGAATA
Source organism: Gymnocypris eckloni scoliostomus (assembly GCA_027564155.1). Classification (NCBI taxonomy): domain Eukaryota; kingdom Metazoa; phylum Chordata; class Actinopteri; order Cypriniformes; family Cyprinidae; genus Gymnocypris; species Gymnocypris eckloni. Next base: position 6,004,792 of record CM050415.1, on the reverse strand, counting down.
TTATGTATAAATAAATAAACACGTCAAAGCCGACAGTGGCAAGGAACCCAAAATCCATCAGGTGACAAAATGGAGAAAAACCCTTGGGAGAAAGTATGTTTAATTTAGGATCAGTTCCTCTTGCCAACTGTAAATCTTCAGCTTCCTTATGAACTAAGTTTTCTTTCTGTGTTTAGGATCACTTCTAAATCAAATCAGAAATACATGTTAGATGTTGTGAAATAAGTCTTCAGCAGATCTGGGAGAACAAAAACACGAGGCAGAGGCTTCAAGCTTTTGAACTCAATTTATTCTTGACACCACGTCTTTAAATATGTTAACAGAAAGTCTCATATGTCCAGGGGGTTCACCAAATGACCAAAATAAGGTATAGCAGGACAGACAAAGAATGAATGCATTGACTAAATTCTCATCCATTTATAGCAGCAGCCTTGTTGTTGTTTTTTTGTCTTTTTATCCTCATTACAAATGATCAGGAAAAGAGGAAATAATGGTACAACAGGAGAAAGTAGTAAATTATTACTATATTACTGTGTCATAGTAAAATACATGTGCCTATTTTTTGATCAGTTGACCAGCTATTTGCCTGATCATGTACAGTATATAGTTCTTGAGAGTATGGTACCTCTTATTGCATGGCACAGCGCACAGACCTAACGTTACCAACACTGACTGCAGCTGTACTGTCTACCGGTGGCACTTTGAGCGCACGCGATCAGAAAAAAAGGCACAATCTGGGGCGATCATCAGCAACGCAGAGCCTCTCCTATGGACACTAAGACCACGTCCACCCCTGCCACCCCCATCCCCGTTGGGTAAAGGGCCGAAATTATCACTTGTTTGTGCTTTGTGAACACTCTCGCCATGCGCGGCGGCACCATTGCGCAGCCGAGATAGAAGCGCGAGCAATTAGATGGCCGATCGTCATTTTCAAACCAGAAATATTCTCCTTCAGAGTCAGAATTGGCTAATAACATTTGCAACACATCCTCACAGTACAACTTTTTATTAGTCATTTGGCGATTTTCTCTCACAAATCTCACAATTTACTCACACGCTTATGAACCTAAATTGCTTCCGCATCAATGACACGATAGCTCACTTGCTCTGGTATTTCCTCGAACACTTTTGGTCTAGAATCGAAGTACCACATGTCTACCATCTAGTGGTAGGGAATAAAAAAGCGATATTACACCATATTAGGAACTACAGTCTATTTAATGAAGTATGACGTCTTGTCATAATTTTGCGACTTTGGCGCTTAGATGGTTAACTTTTGAACACGAAACTCAGTGAAAAGAAAGTAAAATAATAAAATTAGGTAACGAGACTAGGTGGGCTTTCTTCTCATCATGGTGTTAAGTAGCATCTGGCATGTAGGCCAGAGCACGCTGGAATGGCGCTCAAAGAGCACAGAAAGTTATGACAAAAAGCATGGCTAAAAGTTAGAAGAGCAGAGAGGAAGAGAGCATTTTGAAGAAAAGTTTTAAGAGAGAGCTTTGATGGTGTCCTGAGTTTTTAAACTCGGCTTTTAGACCCGCCCCAAGGGGTGTCTTGACAAATTAGAAATTATCTTAGCTCATTTCTCCTCCCAATCAATAAATCAATATGTCATGGTTAGTGACATTGTTTGAATTGTCCTGCTCTTATAGAATATAATTTTGGACATGATATCTATAACAGGACTATTATACATTTGACAAAGACTCGATTGGAAGAAATGTTTAAAGCATGTATTTTCAAACTCATACATGCCAAACACACATATGAATCCTTCTTTTATTCCATAATTATTAAAAAGACATACACAACACGTGATTAACATGATAGTCAATTGTGTGGGTTCGTTACATATGCATAGAAAGTCATAAGTAATTTTAAAATGATTTTGGGTGCATATAGAAATGAAAGTCTCTATGAAGTTCTGAGTAGGACATAATTACATGTTATGTGAACTAAGGGATTTCTGTCTGGTCTGTGTCTTGCTAGCTGTTTGGTTGGGGGAAGTCAATCTAAGAAAGTCTGTAGCTTGTGATTTCTATCGTGGAACACATGTGATAGTCACGTGGTGCATCTCTTTGACCATTAATTTTTCTAACTTGCCCCAAATTTGACAGTCTCCTACCTGCATTGGACTTATCAATAAGTGTTATTTTGTCTTAATGTTGCAAGCTGTTCTGTGAAAGAGGCTTGCTGGTTAGGCTGTATTCAGACGGGCTGGAGCAAGGTATCTGATTTATGACTTCCTGCCGTTGTCTTGTTCTTCTGTTTGTGGAATTCGGCTCCTCATGTTTCAACCATGTTCTAATCGAATCTGGATTTGTCTGATTTGGTCTCTGATATCCTATAGCCTATATTCTACAATAGTTATTACTAAATGACAGCTCGCTACATTTTTTAGTAGTGTTGATAAATGGAAAATTATTTTCTGACAGATGCAAAGGGAAATCTTGCACTAAAGCTGTTACCTGTTTTGCTTCCACATCCACCCTACAAAATTGGCAGAAAAGCAGTCCGGCCCAGCACTGATGATAGCAAAAAAACTTTCATCGACATTCAGCCTGTAAGTACGACTCAATAAATTCACTTCAGTCATTTTATGACTTGACCAGGTATTTGAATACACTAACATTCAAAAGTTTGTGATCGGTTAGATTTTTAATGTTTTTAAATAAATTTTCTTCTGCTCACAAATGCATTTATCTGATCCAAAATACAGCATAAAGAGTTGTGAAATAAATGTTGGGAAATATTGTTACAATAAATTAATGATTGTTATATGAATATACTTTAAAATGTAATTTATTTCTGTGATTAAAGCCATCATTATTTCAGTCTTATATATAATAACGTGTTAAATAGATATGCTCCACAATAACTTTGTAATTGAATTTATAATGTATCTTGGATACATTATAAATAGATAGTTATAAAGGAATAATAATTATAATAGGATAGAGTTCCTCTAACTCTAGCTGTCACGAATCTGGTTCGTGGCATTACATCCGACTGCCACAAGAGGTCGCCTCTCCATCATTTTGACTCTCACACCACACATCACACTGGACTGCATTTCCCATCATCCATTGCACTGATGACACACACACACACACACACACAGCTGATTGCACTGATTGCACATACACAGCAGAATGCACTGATCACACAGCTGTAACCAATCACACGCTCACCTAAGAGCAATTACACACACTACATAAAACACACTCAGATCCTGATCTAGTTGCCAAGTAGTGTTTAGCATTTAGCATTCTCCTAGTGTTAATTAATTACCAAGCCTTTCCGTGTTTGTTTTTGTGTTTATTAGTGATGGTGAAGTGAAGCGTTCTGAACCAATGAAGCTTTCAACCCAATTGTATCGGAAAAAGATTCATTACTCAAAGCTTTTTAAAACGGTTTGTGCTGTGGCCATCTTGTGGTCATAAAAATTAATAATTTATTGTATAAACATAATGGCCATTGTCAAAGTCATTCATTTATGTTGGTGTACTGCCACTAAAATAATTCAAATAAATCAAACATAAACTCATGAATTAAATCTGTGATCTGTCAATGTTAACTCTGCCTCAGTCCAGACTGTTATTTCATGGACAAAGTTAATTTGACCTTAATATATAAATTAGGATAAAAAGAAAACAATGGTAACACATTATAATGTAAAGGAAACGGCGCTGAGGTTCGCTTCGTTTGAATTAGATATGAAACAGTCACAGTATGAGATGTTTAGTTTTTTTTATACAAGCTTCGAAGCCTCCGTGTCAAACGTCACATCACTAGCGTTTATCACTCTCCGAGTGTTAGCTGCTTTACGGAGCCATTCCTTGTTTCCGCTTCTTATTTTAGTTTAAGTCTAGTCTTTTCGTGTAGCCTTGTTGTCTGGTTCCTGACCTTCTGCCTTGTATATTGGATTAACCCTTTGCCTTCCATTTGGACTCTGTTTACTCCTGCCTGGACCATTGCTTGTGTGCCTGGATTACCCCTCTTGTCAAGCCCTCTGGATATTGTTCGCCGATGGAAGACCACGTCCGTTTACTTGAGTACTTCTTCTGCCTTGCCTTCAATATACCTGTTTGCCATTTGCTCGACCCTGCCTGTGTTTTGACCATGTCTTCTAATAAAAGCTTGCACATGGATCCGCACGCCTCACGTCTCATTTGCCCTGTTACACTAGCACTCTCTATTCTAATTCTATTCTTTAAAAAAAACGTGCTTCTTTTAGACGTGCACTCTATTAAATTACTAACTGCTTGTTTTAGTAAGAAAAAAATAACAATACCTTCTCTAATCTTTTTTTTATTCTATCTATTTGTTTTCTTTTTATTTATTATACAATTAACAAAAAGCAAAAAAGGCCTCTAACACGAGCTAGTTCTAATCCTTTACTATTCTATCTGTTTGTTTTTTATTTTTTCTATAATACAAAAAAACTTGCTATGTGTACTGTGTTAGGCTAACTGAGACTTGTTATAGCACTTGCATATTATTGCTCTTTTGTTGTCTAAATGTAAATGTAATGTAAATAGATAACCCTGCCCCTTAACAGCATGTAATAACTAGAAATCTGGTAACACAATAAGGTCTCAGATTTGTTAATATTAATGTTAACTAACATAAACTAACAATGATCAATACATTTGTTACAGTATTTATTCATCTTTTTAATGTTAGTTCACAAAAAATAGTCATTCATTAGTTCATGTTATTCCACAGTGCATTAACCAATGTTAACAAATACAACGTGATTTCAAAAGTAAATGTAAAAATTAAGATTATTAATAAATTCTGTAGAAGTATAGTTCATGCTTCGTTCATGTTAACTAATGAAACCTTATTGTAAAGTGCTGTATGCCTGTCAGTGGCTCTGTCAAATTGGGCTAGATCAAGCTGTAATAATCTTCAGGCATTTTGCCTCATCCAAAGCTCTGGCCCTACAAGACATACTGTATTGTTTCTAAAGACTGCTTGATTGAATAAACATTTTGGATTAACTCCCCAACCCACCAACCATACCCCCATTATGTTTCACCTTTATTAATTTGCATTATCTGTCCTTTGGGTGGAGTACCTCCAGCAGGCTGAAGCATCAAGACCTTACCCTTATGTCCTGTCACTTGAAAATGGACACATTGACTCCCAGGCATTTGTCATCCTCGCAGGAGAAGCTTTGGAGCAAATCACTCTCATTGAGGAAGATGTATGTTTCAAATAGTTTTATGTTTTTGATGTAAACTACCCAAAACAGTGTTTCTTTAGTTAGGAGTTTATTCAAAATATTTATGAGTTTGAGGGAAGTGAATTAGTCAAGATTTCTAATTTCACCAAAATCTTTTTTACACTCAGCATTACATTCTTGCAAGTAGACGATAAGAGGTTATTTTAACAAGCTGTGGTTCAAGTACATGAGGTGGCATTTTATTTTTTATTTTATTTGCACAAAAGTTTAGTTTGTTTATTTTATTGCTTGAGGAAGAGTATTACTTTATGTGCACATACTGATGATTATAAATTACATTTTTGTGAAAATATTTTACTGGCAAAACAATGTATTTCATTGTGTTATTTTTGTGTTCATACTGTAGACTAAAAACAATACTGCTTTGTAACAAACAGGTGTTCTTGAAGTATTTTAGAGTTTCAATTTCATGTGCATATGGATTCAGGTGCAAACAGTTTTTCCTAAACCTTGAGGTTCTTTGGAGTTAATTAATTTTAAAATGTTAAAACATTTACAGTTTTTCAACTACAGAGGCAAACCACAAAAATGAAAGAAATTGTTTTGAATGCTATTTATACATTTAATTTTATTTTTTTAGTTTTGTATGATCTCTTGAATATTTGCTTGAGGTAAAGTGTAAATTACAAAGTGCAATGTGCTGAAAAATATTAATGAAAAAAGAATAAAGCTAATACAATGTTGACAATGTGGGGTATTTAATTTTAAAAGGAATACAAATAAAAAAGACCTTTTGAAAATATAACCAATTTATGAAATAAAATTAACCCATTATTTTTGTAAAAAAAAAAAAAATTGGTAGAAAAACAACCCATTTGCTGGGTTGCTTTGGAGTTGGAATTGCCCAACTTTATAGAAACAGCCTTTGTTGCACATCTGGCATTGTAGGCTACTCCCAGGTTCAGGAAATAGTCATCTGTAAAATGCACTGCACACCCGCTAATATTTTGGTTGAACTGTTCTGGAAGAGTGTTGTAAATACAACTTAACCACTGATTTCTAGTTGTGTCCACTTTTGGAAGCCCAAACAAAATAGTTTCGCTGTCACAATGAAACACCGTGTCTTCAGGACATAGCCCCGGCGGGAGCAACAATACTACTGGCGAGAATAAAAATTATGCCCACTTTGTTTGCGTATACGTTTGGGCGGTGTTATGCAAATCTTCCCACACCGTGATGTAGACATGTGGGGGCGTGTTTAAATTAGCCATTATAGGGGGGCATGGACGAGTCTTAACTTTTATAAAGAATAACTCTTTGGGTTTGAGACTTTAGTCTTTGCAACTTTAGGGATCTTATCTATCCACAAACAGCTTGTAAAAGAGAAAGGAAAACTTGAAATCACATCATATGACCCCTTTAATGAAGGGCTCTTTGAGAGCAGCTCTCCATTGGCTGATACATGACACAGCACAGTAATGAAAGGGCCTTGCATTACGCAAAGAAACACCTCATGCTCTCAAAAAGCCCTTCATTAAATCCTTCGTTGGGCAATTCCAACTCCAAATCAACCCAGCCAATTGGTTGTTTTTCTACTCAAAAATTAGTTATTTTTTACAAGAATAATGGGTTAATTTGATTTCATAAATGGGTTATATTTTCCCAAACCCGGCTATTTATTATTATTCATTTGTCCTCCAGATGCAGTTGAAGGAGATGCGGAGAAGGTTTCAGCAGAGAGTCCAACTGAGAGAGAACGATCTTCAGCAGCTGAGAGAAGCTGTGGAGTCTCAGAAGGTGAGTCTGGAGAAGAAGAGAAGTTTGTCTTAGTCTTAGTTCAGACTCTGAAGCCGTGGAGGACAGTGAGAAGATCTTTACTGAGCTTATCCGTTTCCTTGAGACAAGCCGCTCTGAGGTGACACAGCTGATCAGAGATCAGGAAAAGCAAGCAGTGAGTCGAGCTGAAGGACGACTGGAGCGACTGGAGCAGGAGATCAATGATCTGAGGAGGAGAGATGCTGTGCTGGAGCAGCTTTCACACACACAGTATCACATCCAGTTCCTGCAGGTAACACAGATATAGAAGAACAGGAGCATAGTGGATTTGAACGAGATCCTGCTGTGACAGGAGACTCACAGAGAAACATTTCATAAGAGAGGAAAATGAGTTGCTGACTGCAGTGTAGTTGACAGGAATTCTAAGTGTTAATATATCACTCTCATGCTCAATTAAAAGAGATGCCACTTACAAATGGATATCAGCTCTGTGAAACTCTTTCTTCTGGAAGATATATTCAGCTGTCAAATATCTCTAGGTACCAACTGTAGTGATGGTGGACTGGTTGTTAGGTAATCTTGGCCATTGTCATTGAGTGTCAAGGACACAGGAACCACAGTTAAATTAATTTTAGGAGCTGAGGAGTAATATGTAACAGGACTTTTCTCCAAAAGCTCTTTTTGGCACCTAGCAGTATGATTTGCTGCTTTATAATTTTCATTATCTGCAGCAATAAAATCCTCTGAATAACCAACTGTTTCAAATGTTTGAGAGGAGATGGGGTTGAAGTCATCATTACCTTCTCTTTAGGCTAACAGTCTGACCAGCTTATTTCCCAGCATAGCTGACCATGTAGGTAGACAGGCCGCCGATCTGCTCTGTCAGTTCAATAAATAATGTTGATAATAATATAATATTTAACACAGAATTGTCAATTTTGTCTGTTTACCAATGAAAATAGTTCCAAACAAAGCAGAAGACTAGCGTCTCCCATCAACACAATGGTATTTTGTCCATGAATGAATCAGCAGGTTTGAACAAATCTTTCACTCACTTGTTAAGTCTTGCTGCCACCTGCTGGTGGTTTTTAGTTTCATTTATAAAAGTACCATCATGCTATGTGTGACATTATATTGCTTGCCGTTGCCTGAAGAAATTGTTAATGGTAAAAACCATTATTTTGTATAATTTTGTCCTTTTTATTTTCCAATCTGTTGAGTATTAAACATTTGAATGAGTGAATAGGTATGGTAAATAAATAAATGATTTAAAGATCCAATTACGTATGTAAAGTATGTAATTTTATTTGTTTTGTAATTAATTAAAAGAGAGGTGTCCCCCCTTTGGTATTATATTGTTTTTTATGAAGGTTGGTAATAGGGTGTTTTGGGTCAAAGACTATGGGGTGTAGTCGTCCACCTACACAGATGAGTGCAGTCGTTTCATTCAACTAAGGTGACACCAATGGCTTACCAACTGTAAGAGCATGATACTCTGTGGGGAAGCTGTCTAAATGGGCTCTACTTGGTTCACCCGTTTTCTCCAACGCCCCATGCATAGATCTGCAAATAGCCTCTAGGAGTTCCTCAAAGGTTAAAAACTGGTTAGCATCTAGCACTGATGATTCAGGATCAGCCAAAGTGAGGCAACAACACTTATTATTATGGAGCTCAGTGGGGTCCTCCTTTAGTCCATTGGCACGGCTTGCCTACCAACAATCAGGTGGTAGGTAGAGAAAGAGGAAGTCTGGCCTCTTACAGATCTACTGGGTTGATATAATTCAAAATTCTTGCCACATATAATGTACTCTTCAGTGATGTTTTCTGAATCCAGATAGCATCCGCAGTGACCTTCAGTTGGTTCTTGTATTTCAGATACTCTAGTTCCCATGGAAACTTTGAATCTGCAGGATTCTGATTTCAGCCAGATGAGTACTTTGGTTGAGTTGCTCTATAAGAATATGTTACTAATCTTCAATCAGAGCTCACTAGGAAGTAACTTAGCTAACAGACACTGCAAGACTGGAAGTTGATCCTGGAGATCTGGAGATTAGGGGCCTTGAAAAGTCCATCCAAGACAAGTTCTGACAGCTGCTGGACCTCCATGTGGACACAGCCACACTGATTCAGTTGGGGTGATCTTAACCAATAAGCAGCAAGTGACAAGCTTTGACCAGAGGTGGTATGGGTATCCCTTTGTGGTGTCTGAACATTTCCTGCAGGTTACTCACTGGTTAGGTATAATTTGCTAGTCCAAATTGATCTGTGGTAAAGGCTCCCTGAATGTTGAATATGTTCATGGAGTTACTTGGAGTGGATAAGCGTAATGTTACAGAAGTTCCATATGATGTCCTGATGCACTATCCATAAATTCAGTTGTTATGGCTTGCCCTTTAAACAAAGGTGTTTTGCAGCTGCATGTACAGCAAAGTTGTCCAAGGCTTTCTGTTGGTAAAGGATGGTAACCTTAACAACTTTCATGAACACTTTCTCACCACAGCAAGTTTGCTCTAAGTGAAGAGTTTTTGTAGTGTTTTATAGGTTAGTGCTTTCAGTGGTGACCTTACCTTTACTTTGGTTGATGTTGCGGAGTACAGGGAGGTGTTTGGCTTAGTAAAGGTGGCATGGCCTTTTTAGGTCACAGTCATTGGCCATGTGGGAGCATGCACATTTCCAGAACCATTTATTGTCTTTGATCCAGCCAACCATTTACTCCTTGGTTAATGTTGTAAATATGGTACATTGGCTGGGGTAATGTTTGCGTGAATGGTGCATAATCACTATGTAAGCTCTCTGGGTAGGCGCAGCATCCTCTCGCGTTGCGATACTGGATCCTGTGTGATTGCAAAATGCTTAAAATGTGTCCAGAAGAGGGTGCAGCCGACCTTTGTCTTCTACACCAATCCGTTTCCACCCAAATAAAAATGATATAGTTTTTTTAATGAAATAATTTATTTAAACAACTTACTTGTCTGTTTACTTCTGTTTTTGTTAGTCTTCTTCTGTTTTCTGTTTACATTTACCGTTTTGTGCAGAGCTTCCAGTCTCTCTCAGCACCTCCTGAATCTACAGATGTAAATGACAATCCCTTCAGTTCTCTCTTCTTTTTTGATGCCATGAGAGAATCTGTCCATCAACTGAGAGACAAACTGGAGAATTTCTGTAAAGCGGAGCTCAAGGAGATCTCAGACAAAGGTAGGGCTGCCACCCGTCCCTTAAAATAAGGAATCGTCCCGTATTTAAAGGTAAAATGATGCGTCCCGTATCAAATCAATACGGGACGTGATTGGTCCCATATTTTACAAATGCCAACACATAGTTGAATCAACAAATAAGTATTTTGCACTGTTTATAATACTAATAGCAATTATAATTAAATAAATTTCATACAAGGTATTAGAGAAGCTAATTTGTGCGTAATTGTTTTTTAGCGTCTTTGTTTTCATAGTGATGGAGTCTCCAGAACGCGCGCCGTTAAAGCCCTTTCACGTGAGCGCAGCATGCACTAAACCTGCGCGGTTTAAAACATCTAGGAGCTCACACCTGCCCTTTGAACAACAGGCTTTTCAGATGTAAGGCTGAATGGGAAAGTTATCAATGGTTCTGTCCTGTAACTAATGATGAACGCGCAGTTTGCAAAGAAACATTTCAGTTACTCATGGTGAACTGTGACTTAAAGGGACAGTTCACACAAAAATAAAAAAAATCCATCATTTATACACCCACAAGATGTTCCAAACCTGTAATAATTTATTTCTTTTGTTGAACATAAAATAAAATACTTTGAAGAATGTGGGTAACCAAAGAGTTTCTGGTCCCCAGTGACTCTGAGAGTATTTTTTTAAGTTACTAAGGACCAGCAGCAGTTTAGTTACCCACATAAGTATCTTCTTTTGTGTTCAGAAGAAAAAAATAACTTAATGCAGGTTTAGAACAACCTGGGTAAATTATGACATTTTCATATTTTTAAAGTGACAGACACATCTGTGCTTCAATGTATAGGCCTATTGTTTTATTAAAATGTTGATAGTCTGCTAATATGATTTTCCATACATTATCAGTAGACCCTTAATTAGAGGGTAGACATAATTATTATATTTCTAGACATCAGAGGTGGAAAGTAACGAATGACATTTACTCGCGTTACTGTAATTGAGTAGCTTTTTTGTGTACTTCTACTTTTTAAAGTAATTTTTTAAATCAGTAATTTTACTTTTACTTAAGTATATTTAGTTTGAAGTATTGTACTTTGCTACATTTTAAAACCCATTAATTACTGAGTAAAAAAACATTCGTTCCCTGGAAACTACTGCAGTAAATAATGGGCAGGAGGACAAAGTGGCACTAAAATCACAAGAAAGATGCAGACGGACAAGACAGGCGTTATGCTGCAGACCCAGCTGAAAACCAAACCCGTCGTATTCAGCTGAAGTTGAACACGAAGGAAATGAAGTGAACCCCTGGCCGTATTTATGCTCTATTATGCAGTGTAAGCTGTGTTTGCCTTAAGAGACCGAACTAGCAGTTTATAAAATCTCAACATCGCCCTTTGCAAGCATGTAGATGTAAGTTTTGCATCATTGCATTGGTGGATAAACTGATTCTTTGACAGTTTAGCAAAAGGTTTTGCACAAATTAGCCAAAGGTGTGCGATATCGTCTGGGATAATAGGGTAATTGTTGTTTTAACGATGTGCGATTTGTCATTAATCAGTATTTTGCCAAAAATAATAACACTCTAAGCAGTGTGCCATGAAATCTAGTAACGTTAGATTAGACTAGTCCGCGTGCATTTGGAGTGCTTTCTTTCACTGCATGATTCAGTCTGTTAAAATCCATTTAGAATGATCACAAACTTGAAGATATAAGGGGGCAGAAAATGAATATATTTATATCATTTCATATAGTAAATCAAAATCACACAAAGAGTGTCGTTTTTTTCTCCACAAATCAGCATAATTACACAGGGGCGTCGCTAGACCCCTTTTACTGGGGCACGTGCCTCAGTATAAATCTCAAGTTTAAGCTAACAATTTACTTTATTTGTCAGTGTATTCACATCGATAATCGCGGCAAAAAACTTGTCTATATGCAATTTAGTAACCTAATTCACGTGAGAGGAGGCAATACCTCTATCGCAATATGATTGGATATGATCGTTTATGATTGAATGTGATTGGCTCATGCGATAAATCCCGCCATTGTAAAAATGCATAAAACACGATGAAATGTATAATCATTATTTAAAATATAAAATAAAATAAAATAATGTTAATAAAATCTGAAAAAGTTTGTACCAGGGACATTAATTTATATATATATACTGTATATAACTGCCTCCTCATTTACCACTGCACGCCACTGGTGCTATTATTGCAGTACAATTTAATGCTCAAAAAATGAACCAACCTTGTTTGGACTTGGCTGAGAAACCGGGCAATACCTTTGTTTTTTATATTAAATATGCTCTTTATTTTAGTTGCAGCCATAAAATGACTGGTTTCTAGAAATGTTGTAATTTTAAATTCTTGAAAATATGTAATTATTCATTGTTATCATTGTGTAATGTAGAAGAATGCATATTTCCATACAGTGTATGCCATTTATGCCATAAAAAATGTAAATGTTCATGTTAAGTTTGTTAAAGATACTTAAACATTTTCAAACAGACATGTTTACCTTCCTCAGTATTGTTGCACTGTAAGAATAGTGGTTTAAGCAACAGAAGTTTGTACAGTTGCACACAGCAGGCTTTCAAGAAAAAAGTGAGATAAAAAGTAATGGGGGCCTGTGCCCCAGTAGAGCTTTAGGTCTAGCAATGCCCCTGCATAGGCCTGTAGATTAAAAAAAAAAAAAAAATTAATTAAGAGACTTGAGTTTTAGAAAACATATTGCCTGTTTTTGCTCTATTTCGACAACAAAAATGATTCCAAACACAGCCACAGCAGTTTTGCGTCTCTGGACAACATGACGGGGTTTCGTTCTTGAATGAATCAACTGTTTAAATGATTCGGTTCAATCACAATGACTCTCTTAACAGTGACTTGCTGAAACCTACCTAATTTCAAACTAGTATTCAACATTTTATGTCTGATCAAATCATTATTTCTTCATTTGTAACTGCAGGCTAAATGCATTCATGTCAGTGTGTAAATACATCTATGCCACTTCAGATGAAGCTTCTGCATTTTCTCTGCATTACAAAGATAAATTTAGTTGATACTGATTTAATTTGCCTGGTAATAGCCCAAATGTTTTAATATTCTAAGTAACTGATTCCTTTAATTGAAAACAACTAGTTTGAGATTTATAGGCCCATATCCCAGTGATGTCAAACTCAGTTCCTGGAGGGCCGCAGCCCTGCAGAGTTTAGTTCCAACCCTGCTCCAACACACGCACACCATGTAGTTCCCCTCCATGGGAACTCGAACTGCGTCCCCTAGGGGTCGCTACGGGGAACGCCTCAGCGTGACTCGTGTCTGAAGATACATATGTAAAAACACCATCTGTTGGCCGGCGACAGCCCATGACGTCACTACCGGCGTGCCACAATATAAGTGCCGCCGGGAGGATACATCATCTGCTTTTTCGTCTTCACTGACTGGTCTGTTTGAAGCGTGCAATCTGGTAAGAGTACAGTTTCTCTCTATCAAATGGCGAGCACTAGCAAGGCGTTTAAGATTGTGTGTGGAAAATCGACCCACCGCGATGATACACACAATCTTTGCATCTTTGTTTGGGCAAAACGCGATGTCCTTGAGGGAAATCTGCGTGCACTGTGAGCTTTTTCTATGTAAAGCTCCGCCTCGTCCTGTCCCTCTGTCTGAGGAAAGAGGGCAGCCGCCTGCTTCCGCGATTCGGGACCCATCGCTGCCGAGAATGAGTTCTCCGCCTCCAGAGCTCGTTATAGGTAGAGCTAGCATTGCTCCCTCATTAGAGGGTTATCTGTGAGCATGCCGCCTCCTGCTGAGCTGCCTGAGTTCCTTCTCATTCTGAGGAATGAGTTCTCCGCCTCCAGAGCTTGTTATAGGTAGAGCTAGCATTGCTCCCCTCATTAGAGGGTTATATATGAGCATGCCGCCTCCCTGCTGAGCTGCCTGAGTTCCTTCTCATTCTGAGGAATGAGTTCTCCGCCTCCAGAGCTCGTTATAGGTAGAGCTAGCATTGCTCCCCTCATTTGAGGGTTATCTGTGAGCATGCCGCCTCCCCTGCTGAGCTGCCTGAGTTCCTTCTCATTCTGAGGAATGAGTTCTCCGCCTCCAGAGCTCGTTATAGGTAGAGCTAGCACTGCTCCCCTCATTAGAGGGTTATCTATGAGCATGCCGCCTCCTGCTGAGCTGCCTGAGTTCCTTCTCATTCTGAGGAATGAGTTCTCCGCCTCCAGATCTCGTTATAGGTAGAGCTAGCACTGCTCCCCTCATTAGAGGGTTATCTATGAGCATGCCGCCCCTTCGGGCGTCTGAGTTCCCTCTCACTCTGAGGAGTGAGTTCTCCGCCCTAGAGCTCCTTATTGGTAGCTGAGGTCCTCTCATTCCGAGGAATGAATTCTCCGCCTCCAGAGCTCGTTATAGGTAGAGCTAGCATTGCTCCCTCATTAGAGGGTCATCTTTGAGCATGCCGCTCCCTGCGGAGCTGCCTGAGTTTCCCTCTCATTCTGAGGAATGAGTTCTCCGCTCCTCCGAGCTCTGTGATCTCTCTTGCTGGTCGAGCTAGCATTGCTCCCCTCACTATAGAGGGTTATCTATGAGCATGCCGCCCCTGCTGAGCGGAGAATCATGGTTGGGAGGTCTCACCTGAGGAGTGAGTTTCTCCGCCTAGAGCTCCTCTTTGGTAGTTGAGTTCCTCTCATTCCGAGGAATGAGTTCTCCGCCTCCAGGGCTCGCCGCCGGTAGAGCTAACACTGCTCCCTCAACCAGAGGGTCACCTATGAGCATGCCGCTCCCGCCTGAGCGTCCGGAAGCTCCGCCCCCAGAGCTCTGTGATAGGTCGCCGCCCTGTTGGTCGAGACAGCATTGCTCCCTCAACCAGAGGGTCATCTATGAGCTTGCCGCCCCTTCTGAGCTGCCTGAGTTCCCTCTCACTCCGAGGAATGAGTAGTTCTCCGCTCCAGGGCATAGAACGTTCTTCTAATAAGTGCGCACGCGAGACTTTGGGCACTTTCTAAAATCCACTCAGTGGTAAGTCCGCACATCAAGGTTCTGCGTTCTTTCTAAAATCCCGTAAGGGTAGGGTTACGCGCACAGCTTCGTGCCCTTTTTTGAGTTGGTTAAAGCCCCGGTTTGTGCCTTGGGCCCCGCTCCCTTGTCCCATATGTGTTGGGTCCAAAAAGGAAAAGAAAAAAAGGAAAAAGTGGTGTACACTACCAAGAGGTCTGTTGAGACAGTTCCCTCAGTAAGGAGCAAGTGGTAACCCCTGAGTGATCGGCCAGGACCTGGTGAGCCAGGTGCCTGGCCATATCCCTTAAAGGAATCTTTCTGATTCCAAGACTTTGAGTTTCACCCTAGGCCCGGTAATCCGGGCACCTAGCAGGTAAGTACTAGGGTATGCAGCTGGGGCCTTTGGCCGAAGGGATAATATCACTGACAGCCATCAGTCGTCCCAGGGGCAACTCCCTTAGCCGGGTAGAGTTGGTTTAGTGCGCTTTTTCGCGAAATTGGCTTGCATTCCCTCAGCATGGTGAAGTGGGTATAACGTTCCCGTAGCGACCCCTAGGGGACGCAGTTCGAGTTCCCATGGAGGGGAACGTCTCAGGTTACGATGTAACCATGGTTCCCCGAATGGGGAACGAGACACTGCGCCCCTAGGCTTTGGACCATGCTTCGGACGCAAGCTTCAGACCTAAGAAGCTGATGATGTATCCTCGGCGGCACTTATATTGTGGCACGCCGGTAGTGACGCTGGGCTGTCGCCGCCAACAGGTGGTGTTTTTACATATGTATCTTCAGACACGAGTCACGCTGAGGCGTTCCCCGTAGCGACCCCTAGGGGACGCAGTGTCTCGTTCCCCATTCGGGGAACCATGGTTACATACGTAACCTGAGACGTTTTCAAATAAGCCTAAATGATTCGTTTAGCTGGATCAGATGTCTTTAACTAGGGTTATATCTACACTGTGTAGGGCTGTGGCCCTCCAGGAACTGAGTTTGACACCCTCGGCCTATCCCATTTTTCATTCCTCCCACTGTTAAAATGTAACTAAGTAATTTTTACTCTGAGTACATTTTAAATTAGCTACTTTTTACTTTTACTTGAGTAGATTTTTAGACTGGTACTTTGACTTGTACTTAAGTAAAATTGAATTAATGTAATGGTACTTTTACTTGAGTAGAATATTTTTGTACTCTTTCCACCTCTGCTAGACGTTATTAGACAGATAATATATTATGGTTAATGTTAGACCCTTATTAATGTATCATTTATAATATTAATCATAAATGTATATATAGAAAAATGTCATATATCATGTCAAAATGTCATAAAAATATATATATATTTATATAAAAATATCAATAAATGTAGCCCTAATTTAAGAACATGTATAATAATAATACAAATGTGTCCCATCCAGGTAACAGCTGCAGAACTGTCAAAAAAACCTAACAATAATTATAAATAATCACATTTAAAACAATAATATGAATATGTTCTGTTGGAAGTTTACATACTTGGGGGGGGGGGGGGTTGTCGTGAAGGGGTGTCCCTTATTTTGCCTCGCTGAATGTGGCACCCTGGAGATTTGTCTAATCTAAGATATGAGTCCATCACATATCTTGTAGAATGTCGCAGGATACTTTTCTTTTGACATGAGAATCACACGGTTTCATATCTGTTTCCACAGTCACATTCACCAACATTGTTCCCAGGACCAGAAACGACTTCCTACAATGTAAGTCACTAAGAAAACGAGCAGAAAAACTCACTGAGTGAGTTTGTATTCTTCTTATAACAGTTAAAGGAAGTATGATAAAATAGTTTTATTATTGATCATGTAAATGGTAATTTGCACAAGATATCTGGTCTGCTGCCCTGTGACACAAATGATACATTGAGCATTAAGAGTTCAGCTGCATGAAAAGATCAAACAGATTCATAATTACTGATTCTGATGCCTTTTATCTCCATCAGATTCCCATCAGCTGACTCTGGATCCAAACACAGTGAATAAATACCTCTGTTTGTCTGAGAACAACAGAGTGATTACTTACACTTACACAGAACAACCGTATCCTGCTCATCCAGACAGATTTGATGTGTTTCAGGTGTTGTGTAGAGAGAGTGTGTATGGAGGCTGTTACTGGGAGATTGAGTGGAGTGGGAGTGTGTTAATATCAGTGTCACATAAGAGTCTCAGCACAAAGGGATGGGGTAATGAGAGTGTGTTTGGATATAATGATAAGTCCTGGAGTTTGTCCTGCTCTCCCTCCAGATACTCATTCATACACATTAATATAGTGACTAAACTTCCTGTACAGCCAATAAACTGTCGTAGAATAGGAGTGTTTGTGGATCACGGTGCAGGAACTCTGTCATTCTACAGCATCTCAGACACAATGAGCCTCATCCACACAGAACAGATCACATTCACTCAGCCGCTCTATCCTGGGTTTCTTGTTGATTATGGATCATCAGTGAAATTGTGTTGATGAATCACAATAGATTGTAGAGAGATTCTACATATAGTGCTTTGAGCTGCATGATAAATCAGTAACAGTGAGTCTCTTATTTTCCTGTTCAATACATTAATGCTACTGATGAATTTCTGACAGTAAAATAACATGTCAGAATAAATGTGTGTAATAAATCCTTATATAGACAGTAAGATCAGTGTGTGTTTGTGTGAGTCATGCTGCATGACAATGAACATCTGATTTTTTTCAAGCTCTGTATGTGGCGATGGAAATCACAGTCTTTTAAATGTGACATTGACAGATATCCCACCTCTCCCAGAAGGATATTGTTAGTGGGTCTCTGATGCGTGCAAAATCAAGCCAGCGAGAGAGAAGCCGTTTCCAGGTGTTGAAAACTCTGTTCTTCTAAAGTAGAAAACTCAGAAGAGAAGACCAGGAGACTTCGGATTGGATCGAGCAGAATTTCTTTATTCTATGACATGTGTTGTTATCTGCAGTCATCGAAGATCTCAATCTTAAGTCATTTTACAGGGTATCTTTATAGTCAGGATTGGAGGAGGACTTCTAGAGGTGGAGACAAACATCAAACAAAGCAAACATCTGAGGGAGGCGTTAGTTAATTACAGGAACCTTCCCGTGGTCCAATAAACCTAACAAAGGTTGAATCTCTCAGTAGTCTAACTCCTTGATCTTACCATTACAAAAGGCACAGCTGTCCCAAGCCCAAATGGTCAGGAAACAATCTCAAGCACCTTTGCCTTGCCCGACACCTCTTAGTCAGGACGTGAATTCAAATCAAACATAGAATAACATTTGTGATCCTTCAATCCTCTTTGAGAGTTCTAATAACTCTCACAAAATACAAATTTAGACACTTAAAAGTTAATTCTTGTAACTTGTAATCGTTACAGGCACATTGTACATGTTCTGTGTTGTTTATATGTAATTGCATGCTGACACAGAAACAAAACATGCAATTAGGGTCCGTGAAGATTTTACGGTAATAATCTTTTCTGGTTGGAACTGTCATTTCCTTGTGAGAGGCGGCGTCATTTGCTGACAGAAACACTTGATACTGTGGATGCATAGATAGTACGCAAGTAGGAGAAACAACAGCAGAATTGCTATTTCCTTGATCCACAGCCAGGGTTTACCTAACAAGTTTCGAACCATGAAGAATTATCTTCAGTCATCTGTAATTTTTCTGAAAGACCAAGAATGTCTTGTTGGATTTTGTTCAAGTTCTCTGTTGGATCCATTAACCCGGTGCAGCATTCAGGACCGATAATGGTACAGGCTCCCCTTGTGTTGCAAGAATGTAATCCAAGGCCACTCTGTTCTGTAAGATCATCATCTTGTGCGAGGCAAGAGTGTCCTTGATGTTGCCCAGGGCCAAAACCGTATCATTGGCCAATTTCTGTACAGAATCCGACAGGCTTCTGACTTGATCGAGCCTGCATGACACCATACGATGGGATTAATGCTCCAAGAGTTCTTGACCACCACGTTTGTACACAAGTGAGTCCTGGAATGCAGCCATCTTTGTTGGTAGAAGCTGAATTTTGTAGATGTGGAGAACTTGAGGTGGAGTGTGTATTTTCTCTGATGGCTGGTAGGACATAAACCAGGGTGCACCTGCCATTGAATTGGCTGGGTAGGATGCTGTAGACAGAAGTCCCACATAACCACAAAGTGCCAGTCGGTGGAGGAATCATACACCACTGATTTATGGCAAAAGTTTCGGTAGGGATGGGTTCCCGAGAGACACTCTTTAAATCATTCTCCTCTTTCGTATCTGATGTAGTAACGCATACACATCGAATTCGGTTCTTCTTTCAATCACAAAGCTGCAACGTTCACGAGGAATTTCACCCAGTGTAGTCGATGCTGGAGCATGATTTTCCATGCACCAATAGAACATCCTTGGCATGAGTAGATCTGTCATGATGGGAGTAGCTGAAGTTAGGTTGCAGGATGGTAGTCCAGGAATGCAACACACGAAGCTGGAGGAATTGTTACGTTGTGACATGTATCCTTGTTGTGTAATCCACTGGTATGATGATCGAATAAGGTACACGTGTCACATTTGGAGATAGGGTGTGCCACCCATGGGATTCCTGCTCCTACTGAAGGTGCGTGCGGCATGCAAACATTCTTTCCAGCAAACAAGGCATTTCTTGACATATTCATCAGCTCTACGAATATGTTGTTTCTGGGGTCTACACTTTGCGTGATGTCCATGATGGTTAATAGTAAGAAAATCTTGATCATGTTGATGGATGACTGAAGTTCCCGTATGTGAGTCTCTGCGTTGTGTATTTTTTTTTTCTTTTTCTTGTGTGATAGTTGGCTCGGCAATGGGTCTAGTTGTTTTCTAGAGGTTGTGGCTTTATCCGCAGGTGAGAAGGGTGGTGCATATGGATCTCAGGACAGCCATCAAATGGTATCTGCACAGAGGAAGAAAGAAACACAAACAAGAGAGAACAACGGCACAGAGCAGTATTTGTAGAGTCTGCATACATTAGGGTTGTATCCTCTGTTCAAAATATAGTCTGCTATGGTTGTTCCTTCTTTCCCTATTTCTTAATTCCTGCGACACCTAAAGAACAGTGAGGAAAGGATGGACTAATGGAGGGGAAAGGCCTATGAGGAAATCTTCACCTCAGGGTTGGCCCCAAGCCTGTTGCTTTCGGTTCTTCCCTGGGCTCCTCACTGGTTCTTGTGTCTGCCCTATCCTATCCCTGCAGGGGAGGAACAACCTTAATATGTGACACATGAGTCCAAGTTTTCCTTCCTGACACAATACTGCAGCTGCTGTAATCAACATCACTTGATGTGGTCCGTACCACTTAGGCTCTAATGGCTTGTTTTTGAATGTCTTTATCATGACCCATTGACCTGGGACGATTGTGTGTCCACCTTCTGGTGGAGTCTGCCAACACGACTCAACTCTCTCTTTGGCACTCTGCACTGCCTTTGTGAGGTTTTCACAGTAAGCGATCAGGGCATCTGAAGCAATGTGCACATCAGCATTTCTAAGATCAATCACACCTGGCATCTGCATTGGGCGTCCAGTAATAATCTCATGAGGGCTCAGTCCTACTGATCTGTTAGGTGATGCTCTCATACTACACAGTACTGCGGGCAGTGCTTCAAACCCATGGTACTCCTTCCTGATGCATTTTGCTTAGCCTGGTTTTGATTGTTCTGTTTGATCGTTCAACCTGTCCTGATGCTTGTGGCCTATAGGGGCAGTGAAGGTTCCACTTAATCTTCAACATTCTAGACACTTCCTTGACTACCTGTCCTGTGAAGTGGGTACCTTGATCTGAGTCAATGCAATCTGGTAATCCCCATCTGGGAATGAAATCAGTGACAAGACATTTAGCAGTGTGTGCAGCTGTAGCGCCCCCTGTTGGATAAGCTTCTACCCATCTTGAGAACTTGTCTATTACTACCAAAACGTCAGTTTTTCCTTTACAAGGGGCAACGATATGTAATCAACTTGCAGGTGACGAAATGGCCCTGGTGGAGCTGGGGTATGTGCTGCTGGTGTAATGGTTGCTGGTACATCATTATTTTTCTGACATGTAACACATCTCTTGACTGTTTCAGTGGCTGCGTTTCTGAATTTTGGATTCCACCATTGATTTGAGAACCTGTGATTCATCGTTGCTGGACCACTATGACCCAAACTGTGTATTTGTTGAGCCAAATATGGCAACAGTGATTCGGGAGCAACATACTTTCCCCTTTGGTCCAGCAGCCGGATGAATCCACAGTGGCTCCTTTGTCTAACCATGTCCATGCTTCATATAGAGGAACGTCTTTATACAGATCAACGATTGATTCAGGAGGTAGAATTATCTTCTGTGCTGTACTACCTGAACACACTTGTACAGTTGCATAGAAACAAGCCTGTTTAGCCGCTACATCAGCAAGAGCATTACCTTTAGCTTCCATAGTATTAGTTGTGAGATGTGCTTTCACTTTGATCACTGCTAATTTCTTTGGGAGTTTCATGGCAAACATTAAATCTTTCACTAATCCAGCATGCTTAATGGGGATCCAGCAGAAGTTAGAAATTTTCTGGTTTGCCAAATGACACCAAAATCATGAATTACCCCAAAAGCATACCTGGAATCTGTGTAGATATTTGCAACCGATCCTGAAGCGGCATGCTCTAGTTAAGGCTACTAGTTCTGCAGCTTGAGCTGAAAAATGATCTGAAGACGACCTGAAGCAACTACTTCAGTGGTGGAAGTTACTGCATATCCTGCTCGTCTGTTACCTTCAATAACTTGAGCTGAACCATCAACAAACAACTCCAATTCTGTTCTCTATGGGAGTTTCTGCTATTTCACTTGTCGCTGCATATGTAAGCGTAACACAATCATGAGTCATTTCGCCTTCATCCTCTAACACAAATTCAGTCATTGCAGACATCATACATGAGGATGGGTTCGTGACTGGTGCACGCTGTATAACAATATTCGGGGCTGTGAGAGTTGCTAACCAATTTCCCCAACGGGAGGAGGTGACAGAAGTGACTTTTGCTTGATTCATTAGTGCGGACACTGCGTGAGGGCATTTTACGTTTACAGTCTGACCTAACACCATTCCTGATGAAGCCTGAAGCGCTAGATGAACTGCCTGTACTGCTCTGAGGCATGGGCCCATACCTTGAGCGACTATGTCAAGTTTACCGGAATAGTAATGAATTGGGCGTAAGCTGCCCCATGATCTTGCATTAGACATGCAGTCATAAAGCCTAAGTGTTCATGGACATAAAGCACAAAGGGTCTATCAGATTGGGCAATTCCTAATGCTGGTGCTTGACATAGTGCTCTTTTCAAATCATTAAAAGCTTTGAGATGAAGTTCTTCCATACAAACAGTATCTGAATCTTTACCATGGCCTTTCAACAAATCATAGAGAGGCTGAGCCATCAAGGCATAGTCTTCAATCCAAGGTCTACAATAACCTGTTGTTCCTAAAATGAGCGGAGTGTTTTAATGGTATTAGGCGGAGGTATGGCTTTGACTGAAGCCGCTCGATCCTGTGTAATGGATCTATTTCCTGCACCAATTGTTTGACCCAGAAATGTGACTTGCTTTTTAGCAACTTGAGCTTTGTGAAAGCTGCATTTGTGTCCTTTTATGCAAATAGTCCAACAATGATGCCAATTCAGTTTGATGTACCTCATGATCTGTTGAGGCAATCAAAATATCATCAACATATTGGATCATAGTGGACTGTTTTACCGGACATTCTGGGTCACACAAATCACGCCTGACAGCCTGATGATATATGGTTGGGGAGTTTTGAAATCCCTGTGGCAATCGTGTCCACTGGTATTGTTCATAGTCAACTGTGAAAGCTAACCATGGCTGGCTGTCAGAGTGCAACGGTACAGAAAAGAATCCATTAGACATATCAATTACTGAAAAATCTTACAATCTAATGGCAAGCCATTACAAATTGTAGATGGATCTGCCACTAGGGGTGATTTTTCAATATGTTTATTGGCTACTCTGTAGTCTATTGTAAGTCTCCATGTCCCATTAGATTTCTTGATGGGCCATATGGGTGAATTACATGGACTGTTGGTTTTAACTAGCACTCCTTGCATCAGCAAATTTTCTACAATAAGTTTGATTCCCTGTATAGCTTCCTTATTAATCGGATATTGTTTGGTGACCGGAGGTGGAGTTCCTGTCAATTTAACTGGTTCTACACCTGTCAACAACCCACAATCATCCTTGTCTTTAGCCCAAATTGGATGATTCTGTAAGAAAACATACTCGGGAGGGTTGCATTATTGGTAGAAATCTGTGCTGAGGAAATTTTATGCTAGTAGATTCTGAGGACATGTCTAAAGTTAGATTTATTTGTCTCAGAAGATCCATGCCTAAAATTGCACCTGTATTTAATGGAGCGCATAGTAATTTTGTAGTCAGAGTTTTGGGCCAAATTGTACCTCTATGGGCGGAGTTTCATACAAAACAGAATCTTCACCTATTACACCAGTTAAACAAAGTTTGGTTTTCTTGTATGGGATGTTTAAACCTTGTGCCAATTTTGTAGGAATTACTGTAATTTCTGCACCTGTATCAAGCAAAAATCAATCTCTTTCTTTTATGCTACCTTTCACAAAAATTCTTTGGTCATTGTGTTGGATTACAGGGGAAAGGTAGCTACTCACAGCCCCAATAATTAGTTTTTTCCTGGTCTTGTTGTGCTCTTAGAAGAGCCTGAACTAGCTGACCTAGAGTTTCAGTGGTCACTGGCGGAACTACTTCAGGGTTGTGTGCAGGCTGAGAAGGAGCAGAATTATGCATAGCATTTCTTTTACTATCTTGCAACTTCTTCCTACACTTTCTCCCAATGTCCTAATTTTTCACAGTATTTGCATTTGCTTTCTCTTTAGACCATCTATTGTCTTGTTTCGTTGTGTTAAACGTAGCTGCTGCTACTCTTACTTTTGCTTTGACATCAGCATCTCTTTCCCATGTAGCTAACCTGTCTAGGTTACTTCTGAGAGTTCTGTTAGACCAAGTTAGATCTAAGAATGGTAAAGCTTTTCTGTATTCGCCACAAGGCCATCTGACCAGATACGAACCAGGGGTCCCTTGTCATCCAGCACACTTTCAGGGTCATCAACAATTCCACTGTAGATTACAGCTGACTGACAAAATCTCTCAGTATATTCACTCACAGTTTCTTCTTTCCTTTGCACACAGGTAGTAATTCTAGACCAATCTATTTTGGGTCCTAAGATATTCTTTAGGATTTTCAAAATACCTTCTCTTAAATCACCCTTACTGGCATTTCGCAGTTCAGAAGTGACAGCAGATTCAAAACTGTTGAATTCAGATTCAGTTAGTATTTGTGACATCAGCTGCGTGACTTCTGTCAACGACATGTCATAAAGACGCATTTACTGATCAATGTTCTTCTAAATTCAGAAAAATGTGTGCGTTGCTGGTAAACTTTGAGATAGTCTCTATATCTTTAGGACCTAAAGCTTTGGCAACAGTTTGTATTTGCACCACAGAAGAATTGAGAGGAACACTATCAGTTTCCTCAATCCCCTGAGATCTCCTCCTCGCACCACACACATTGAAGGAATTTACAGGCACATCAGTTACTGATTGGAGAGCTACATCTGTTTCAAAAACGCTTGTAAATCAGGGTAAATGTTATCAGGCTGACTTACTTCCACATCAGTTTTTGCCTCTTTCTTGAGGTTCAATTTCTTAGTCAAAGTGGATACTCTAGCACGGAGTTCATTGTTCTGTTTCTCTAGCTCTGAGTTACGCTGAGACTGTTGTGTGGCGCTAGCGCTAAACCACTGAATTCTCTGTGGCAGCAGATAATGCCTTTCACATTGTTCTTGCGAATACATGCTCCCAGTACCTTTTACACTCATCTACAGACCAAGTCTTGTCTGGATGGATCTCATATTTCTGAGTTAGTTCTTGTCTAACTTTCTCAGTGACTATTATGTTCATTTGCACTCCTAAAGTGATTTGAATTCGCTATCTGACCACAAAGGAGTCGCTAGACCACCTTTTTCAGTTGTGGGGATCAGTCTAGCATTCTTTCTAAACATTTTGTGAGTTTCTTTGTTATCACACAATCAAAACACTAAAACTTCTCTGATCAACAGAGGGTACACTTGTTAACACAGATCAACTATTGTTAACCTTCCTGGCAAAGCAGAGGATAACACAATTCACTAGCACTTTACGCTAATCTTCCCTGCATGAACAGAGGATAACCAATTCCCTGCCAAAACAGAGGATAACAAATATTAGCACGTAATGCTAAATCTTCCCTGCCTGAACAGAACAGAGGATAAACCAAAATTAGCACGTAATGCTAACCTTCCCTGCCTGAAAGAACAGAGGATAAACCAAAAATTAGCACGTAATGCCAACCTTCCCTGCCTGAAAACAGAGGATAACCTTCCCTGCCTACAAGAACAGAGGATAAACTCTTCCTGTCTGAAAACAGAGGATAACTTTAGTTAAACAAACCCTACAGATGTATGTTAACTCTTCTCTGACGGCACAGAGGATACAAAATTTGTACTGGTCTTAGGTTCTTTCGGATTAGAGACAGCACTCACCAGAGAGAAAATTTCAGTCTGGGAATCCTTGTTCAGTTTGAAGTTTCGCTGGATTCCAAAAGATGCAGATCTTTGTTTGAGCTTGAAGTCTTTCAGGTGAGGAAGCTGGAACTCTATCCGGTCACGGCACCATCTGTTGAAAACTCTGTTCTTCTAAAGTAGAAAACTCAGAAGAGAAGACCAGGAGACTTCGGATTGGATCGTCAGCAGAATTTCTTTATTCTATGACATGTGTTGTTATCTGCAGTCATCGAAGATCTCAATCTTAAGTCATTTTACAGGGTATCTTTATAGTCAGGATTGGAGGAGGGACTTTTAGAGGTGGAGACAAACATCAAACAAAGCAAACATCTGAGGGAGGCGTTAGTTAATTACAGGAACCTTCCGTGGTCCAATAAACCTAACAAAGGTTGAATCTCTCAGTAGTCTAACTCCTTGATCTTACCATTACAAAGGCACAGCTGTCCCAAGCCCAAATGGTCAGGAAACAATCTCAAGCACCTTTGCCTTGCCCGACACCTCTTAGTCAGGACGTGAATTCAAATCAAACATAGAATAACATTTGTGATCCTTCACAGGGTATGACTTTTTTGGGGGGTGATTCAATCACATGCTGTCAGGTGAAATGGATTTATTACTTCCAGCTGGTAATCATCGGTTTTAAATATCCCTTTGACCTCTTGTTTTCTTTTATCATACTCTACAATAGTTTCACAGGAACACTAGGCGCAGCGCAACAAATGCTATTGAATGAACCCACCGGGTGTAAGGCTTTTTGCTCAATCAAATCCACCAAAATCTGCTTAATAAACACATTCCAACAGAATCAGGGAGATTCTGCTGTCATACCCGTTTCCAGGGTATGACTTTTTTGGGGGGTGATTCAATCACATGCTGTCAGGTGAAATGGATTTATTACTTCCAGCTGGTAATCATCGGTTTTAAATATCCCTTTGACCTCTTGTTTTCTTTTATCATACTCTACAATAGTTTCACAGGAACACTAGGTGCAGCGCAACAAATGCTATTGAATGAACCCACCGGGTGTAAGGCTTTTTGCTCAATCAAATCCACCAAAATCTGCTTAATAAACACATTCCAACAGAATCAGGAGATTCTGTCATTGTTTCAGGGTATGACTTTTGGGGTGATTCAATCACATGTCAGGTGAAATGGATTTATTACTTCCAGCTGGTAATCATCGGTTTTAAATATCCCTTGACCTCTTGTTTTCTTTTATCATACTACAATAGTTTCACAGGAACACTAGGTGCAGCGCAACAAATGCTATTGAATGAACCCACCGGGTGTAAGGCTTTTTGCTCAATCAAATCCACCAAAATCTCAAAATCTACTTAATAATCTTTTAGATTCCAATGGGATTAAAAAATGATATCAAACATTTATCCTGTGTCTATTTTTGTAAATCATTTAGTTGCAGTTGAATACCATGAGCAAAAATTCAACAGGCTACATAAAACTGGACTCTTTAAGAGCTGTTTGTTTGCAAAAATAGAGCTGCGTGATTCTGGATAAACTAAGTTTTGTTTTGTTTTTTAATGGAAGTTGTGTTTCTCTCGTGATTCTGAAGAAAAAATATTAGACAACTAAACAAAATCGTAATGTAATGTAATTTATGAATGAATGATTCAAAGACTCACTCAAGATGTACTTGTTTCATTACTGGATGAATCAGCGTTCTTGAACGAATCTCTTGTATGATTCAAAGACAAATACATTTTTAACAGCTCATTTTCGCCACCTACTAGCGTAACAATGTAATCAATAAATCTTTATTTGAAGTATCACATTACTTTTAAAAAAGTGATTTACTCTATTTTAATCACTACCGTCAACATCAGAGTTTATATCTGAACTATATCAGTATTTCTGTGATTTTAATATTTGTAAAACAGATATACTGTGTGGTTGAAAAAAAGACTGTGAAGCTGTTTCATTCATATACATGACAGCTGCTCTCTTCAGGTCAGCGGCAGTGCGAAAGCAGATTTAAATGTTCAAATCACACTGACTGGTGTGATCATACGCTGCACGGACAAACCAAGTGATCGCAACATTGTGATCGCACATGTCAAACGTTGAGGAATGAAATAGATTAATCATTGTATTTTGGCATAGAATTACATCACTGTTTGAATAGTGTTTGCAATCTTTTAGGATCTATTAAATTAATGTGCTTTGTCATGTTGGCAGTGACCCCTCTCTTGCAACATGTTTAGTTATCACAGATATTATACTTAGCTTTTTTGGCTTCTGTCGCTAATGTAGCCAAATTTTGGAGTGCTTAGATTAGCGAGCAAGGTCCTGGCAGATCGCTGGGTCGGGTCCTCACAGATAAAGAAAAAAAGCGCACACAGGAATCAAAATTGTAATTTTTATTTAGTTTAGCCTGTTTTACACCACTTTAGTAAACTAATTTCATTAATGTTCAATTCAATGCCTAATTTATGCAAAGTATATGAAGTTTGGTGTTGATGTGATGGACATTTTATTTCCAGGACCTTAATATGAATGGAACTTAGGTGGGATGCACAATATTTTTATGATGACACTTTTATTGAAGTTATTAACAAAATCTCACAAAGCCCAAGAAGAGGAGTAATAGGGGATTGCCCTGTGGCAACATCTGATTGGGGCAGAACATTGTGGGATGGATTGAACCAATGTGGTTAAAACCTGATGACCCAAGCAAATAATTGTTCATTTATTGTGCTCACTCGCTCGATCATCAAGAGTTCTTGCCATCCAGTGCCTTGCGAAACTCTGTTGAAGCCTTTGTTGATCCTGCTGAACTCTTCAGTCTTTGCACCGTGTAAAACTCAAACTGTCCAAAGAAATCTTCAGCGCATCTATGCGTAACCCTAAAATGACACACAAGGCTTCACCCGGTAAATCCAACAGCCCATTCACCACTGAGTGGTTTCCCAGATATATAATCAAGAACAGATTGCTAACCAATCACATCGCCGCGATTCCCTCTGCCAGCCACACCACCCAGGGAACACCGTTCACAGGAGCACCCGAATGCAAGTACAAACCTGATTCCAAAAAAGTTGGGACACTGTACAAATTGTGAATAAAAAAGGAATGCAATAATTTACAAATCTCATAAACTTATATTTTATTCACATTATAATATAGATAACATATCAAATGTTGAAAGTGAGACATTTTGAAATGTCATGCCAAATATTCTTTTGATTTCATGAGAGCACACATTCCAAAACAGTTGGGACAGGTAGCAGAGGAAAAGTTAAATGTACATATAAGGAACAGCTGGAGGACCAATTTGCAACTTATTAGGTCAATTGGCAACATGATTGGGTATAATGCATTAATGCATTAATTCATCCCACTAAAACAGATTCAGTATTCATCAAAAATGAAAACTCGGAATATGATGCAAGCCTTAATAATTAAATATGTTAAACAACACAATGTATCGAATCCCATTTTATTAACCAATGTTTTTTGATCCAGTTCAACATAAGCAAAAAATGACTTTACATTAACAATTGTGTTGATTGCTGAAGAGTTGAATCTTCTCCTGTTCTACTGTACAGACGATTTACTCTTCCTTCAGCCTGAGGTTTATTTTTAACACTTTTGGTGTGAAAGGCTTTACATTTTCTATAAATATAACTTTTTTTTTTAAACAAACAATGCCCCTGCTCATATTTAAAAGAGTAATGCAAAAGTAATGTAACATATAACTTTCCATAAAAGTAACTATAATTAGTTACTTTTTAGATAATGCAATATTGTAACGCATTACATTTAAAAGTAACTTTCTCCAACACTGCCAGCAGATGACATTGCAACCCAAATCATCACAGAATGTGGAAACTTAACACCGCAACTTCGGCTATGAGCTTCTCCACCCTTCCTCCAGACTCTAATGGTTTCCAAATGAAATACAAAACTTGCTCTCATCTGAAAAGAGGACTTTGGACCACTGGGCAACAGTCCAGTTCTTCTTCTTAGCCCAGACTCTGACAACAACAGCCAAATTCCTTGACACGCCTGTGTTCTTGATGCCTTGACCCCAGCCTCAGTCCATTCCTTGTGAGGTTCATCCAAATTCTTGAATTGATTTTGCTTGACAATCCTCATAGGCTGCTTCTCTCGGTTGGTTGTGCATCTTTCAACACTTTTCCTTCCACTCAATTTTCTGTTAACATGCTTGGATTCAGCACTCTGTGAACAGGCAGATTCTTTGGCAATTAATGTTTGTGGCTTACCCTTCTTGTGAAGGGTGTCAATGATTGTCTTCTGGACAACTGTCAGATCAGCAGTCTTCCCCATGATTGTGTAGCCTAGTGAACCAAACTGAGAGACCATTTTGAAGGCTCAGGAAACCTTTGCAGGTGTTTTGAGTTTATTAGCTGATTGGCATGTCACCATATTCTAATTTGTTGAGATAATGAATTGGTCGGTTTTTGTTAAATGTGAGCTGTTATAGGAGTTTGTTCATATTTTTAAAAGCACTTATAAGGAGAATTTGTAGAGCCATTTAGAATAGAAATGTGGAAACCTAGAATAAAAACTCTGGTTCACTGTCTGCAATTAAGTAAACAAAGCTTATTTAAAAACAGCGTTAGCATATTTGTTTAATGATGCGAATAGGAATATAAGCATATTTGCACATTCTCTCCTTGTTTCTCATTGATGTAGACAAGGAAGGTCATAGTGCATCTTGATGTTTTCCACTTCATGCAACGGTTCACTGCTGGTCTTACAATGGAGCACCCTCCACTGTATGCCACTTTCTGCTCCAAGTTGTCCAGATGTATATTTTAATGCGACAAGGATGACATTGAAAAAGACCAAAAAACATATTTCAGCAGAGGCCCAAATCCTGTCAAGCATCACCTCCAGTGAGCTGCCAAGCACTGCAGGAGGAGGACACGGACAGTTGAAGAAACTCATGCCTTTTACAGTGAAGTGGTACAATTCCCCTCAGCAGATACAGTTCTGCATGGATATCTTCATACTGAAACACTTATAGTACGTGATTACCAGTATTCTTGTGTGAACTGTGGTGATCATCCACCAACGGTCTTCATGGACAATCATTGTTCATGCTTGTGATGTCCTAATGTCTGACCCAGTTGCGCAACTTGTTGGAAAAGTCAACAGTCAAGTAGCAGAAAAGCTGTTTGCAAAAATTAAATAAATAGTTTTTTAATATGGCTTTACCATCAACCCATCTGCTCCTCACGAGTCACAAGTTATAATATATAACATTACAACATTAACAAAAACAGATTACAAAATTATTTTAATTCAGGTTCATACAGTAAAAAGAGTCATTGCAAATAAATAAGAAAGTTGCTGACTATACACTTAATTCAGATAAAAAAAAAATAATTTCAAGCATAAAATTGCATATAAAGGATGCAGGTTTGGTTATTATGCCTCTAGCCCTCTATAATCAGGAGGCTCTTCGTCAATTAGAAAGTATTACCTAATGACAAGTTTTATCATCAGACTCAACTGGTCAGTTTCAAAGGGAGATTGAGTTGTTTCTTTTAGGAAACACATGCTCATTTATTAATTTCTCATGAATTGATATTAAATCATTCTCCGAGTAGGCCAGTCTTTTACTCTCTACCTCAGGTACACAAGATTTTGGTCATTCCAGTAACAAGCAATAATTGTAACGAATGACTGGTCAGAGACGAGAGTAGATCCACTTGCAGCTTTATTAATACGAAGAGGAGGTCAAACAGGCAAATATCAAGCAGTGGTATCGAGGGCAATGTAGACAAGGCAGAGTCGTAATCAGAGGCAGAGCAATGGGTCAGGGCAGGCAGCAGACAGAGAGGATTACCAGTAAGCAGGCGGGTCAGGAGAGAGAGTCAACAGTCCAGGTAGTACACAGATAGGCAAACTAGGAAAACGCTGAAATGTTATTGCAAAACAAGACTCACGTGAGTGGACGTGAGAGTGCTGCTTAAATGTGTGTGAGTGAATGAGGTGCAGGTGAGGTGAGACAATCAAGACTAATGAGTGAATGGTGACAGCTGTGTGATGGGTGTAATGGTGGACAATGTAGTGCATGATGGGAGATGTAGTCCATGGGTGAGGTGCAGTTTGAGTGAGTGGCAACCAGATTCATGAGAGCCCCCTCCCCTAAGAGCGGCTCAGACGCTTTACACAAAGCAAAACCCAGGAGGCGGTGGAACCGGGAGGGACGGAGGCCAGTGAGACAGGAGCCCACCAGGGCAGCGGACGAGACAGCAGGGACGTGAAGGGACACTGCAGGCCGGAGAGATGACTCGCAGGTCGGAGGCGTGAGGACTGCAGGTCGAGGCAGTGACTGCAGGTCGGGAGGCGTGAGGTGACGCAGGTCGGGCGGAGAGGGGGTATTCTGGACGTTGAGTCTGGGCGCTCAGGCGCTGAACTGGAAGGAACCAATGGAGACGAAGGTGACAGCAGGGGCTCTAGCCGGACGAACCAGCAGGGGCTCTGGGGAGCGGACGAAACCAGCAGGGGCTCTGGGGTGCGGATGGAACCAGGAGGGACCCAGTGCCGGACTCTGTGAGCTCTTGGATCGGAGCGGCCTTTGAGCGAACTCTGTGAGTAACTTGAGCTCCTGGATCGGAGCGGCCTCTGAGCGAACTCTGCAGCTCCTGGATCAGCGCCTCTGAGCGAACTCTGCGAGCTCCTGGATCGGAGCGCCTCTGGAGCGGACTCTGCAGCTCCTAGGCCTCTGGAGCTCCTGGGACGGAGCGGCCTCTGGAGCACTGCGAGCTCCTGGGACGGAGCGCCTCTGGAGCGGACTCAAGGAGCTCCTGGGACGGAGCTGCCTCTGCAGCTCCTGGGACGGAGCGGCCTCTGAGCGGACTCTGCAGCTCCTGGGACGGAGCGCCTCTGAGCGACCTGCGAGCTCCTGGGACGGAGGCCCTGAAGCGGACTCCGCGAGCTCCTGGATCAGCGGCCTGAGCGAACTCACAGCTCCTGGATCGGAGCGTCTGAGCGAACGCGAGCTCCTGGATGGAGCGCCTCTGAGCGGACTCTGCAGCTCCTGGGACGGAGCGGCTCTGGAGCTCCTGGACGGAGCGCCTCTGGAGCGACTCAGCTCCTGGGACGGCGCCTCTGGAGCGACCTGCAGCTCCTGGGACGGAGCGGCCTCTGAAGCGGACTCTGCAGCTCCTGGAGCGGCCTCTGGAGCGGACTCTGCGAGCTCCTGGGACGGAGCGGCCTCTGAGCGGACTCAGCTCCTGGGACGGAGCGGGCTTGGGATCCTAGCTGCACCACACCAGTGGTAGGTCCAACACTAGTAATCAGTCCTGGCCAAAGAGGTGCATCCGTAATGGTAGCCATCCTGGCTGGGAACTCCAGCTTGGCAGGCCTGGTGAGAGCAGATTCTGGCTTGGCAGGACTGTCATGAGGCTCAGGATCGGCCATTTTGTGAAAGATGCAGTGTCGCGATCCTCATCCGCGACACCCACAGTGAGTAGTGAGCCAACAGTCAACAAAGCAAACTCCAAAAAACAACTCAGTGATGAGCGCGGACCCTCAAGTCTGAGCTGAGTTTGCAGAGGCTGATTAATGCCATCACAAAAAATGTCAATCAAAATAATGTCCGGTAAGTCTGAATAATGAGCACAGGCTAAAAACTCCCTAATATGGTTCTCCAGTGATCGTGGGCCTTGCTTAAGGGCAAACAATACTCTTGTATCCATACCTGAGAGATGTTGACCTGAAAGGTGCTGGATCCTTGTGTGGCAAAGTCTTCTGTAACGAATGACTAGTCAGAGGCGAGAGTAGATCCACTTGCAGCTTTATTAATACGAAGAGGAGGTCAAACAGGCAAATATCAAGCAGTGGTATCGAAGGCAATGTAGACAAGGCAGACTCGTAATCAGAGGCAGAGCAATGGGTCAGGGCAGGCGGCAGACAGAGAGGATTACCAGTAAGCAGGCGGGGTCAGGGCAGGCGGCAGACAGAGAGGATTACCAGTAAGCAGGCGGGGTCAGAGAGGCAGGCAGCAAACGATCAGGAGAGAGAGTCAACAGTCCAGGTAGTACACAGATAGGCAAACTAGGGAAAACGCTCGGAAATGTTAGCCAGGGCAAAACAAAACTTCGCCGTGAGTGCATGTGAGAGTTCTGCTTAAATGTGTGTGAGTGAATGAGGTGCAGGTGAGGTGAGACAATCAAGACTAATGAGTGAATGGTGACAGCTGTGTGATGGGTGTAATGGTGGACGGGAATGTGTGAGTGCAGTGCATGATGGGAGATGTAGTCCATGGGTGATGTGCAGTTTGAGTGAGTGGCAACCAGATTCATGACAATAATAGTCTCACTAAACCACTCTCCAATTTTGTTGACTTTATTTTAGGCCTTTAGTCACAGTCAGAGTTATTTATGAGATAACTATGAAGCCTACCTCTCTCATTCGGCACAAATCCAAATGTTTCCATATTCGCGAAGTATCTGGATGCTAAACTATAATTAGCCTAAAGGATTTGTACTTTCATCGACGTAAAACATCCCCCTTCACATCGGCTATATCAGCACAGTGAGGCAGTGGTCACGCTGAGTGCAACAGATTGGACAACGGAGCACTGTAACATTTTATACATTTCTTTAACTGTGTTTTATTTTGATAAAGCAATGTGAAAAATATGTTGTTCGCATGAGGCAATGTGATATCATATACCAACGCTGGTTGGTTATGATGCAAGACATCAAGGCAAGGCAAGTTTATTTATATAGCACATTTCATACACAGTGGTAATTCAAAGTGTTTTACATAAAAGAAAGTGAAATAATCATTCAGCAATAAAACAAGGAGTTAAAAATAATAAAACAAGGAATTTTAAAATGTATATAGAAATTGATTTAAAATGAAATTTAAACAGTTAAATAGAGATTATATATAAAGAATACATGGTCCATTGAGTGACTTATAAACGAGTAAAAGTACTTTAAAATCAATCCTAAATGTAACTGAAGCCAGTGTAAGGACCTGAGGACTGGTGTGATGTGCTCAGATTTTCTGGTTCTAGTCAGAATCCTGGCAGCAGCATTCTGGATGAGCTGCAGCTGTCTAATGGTCTTCTTTGGAAGGCCGGTGAGGAGACCATTACAATAATCCACCCTGCTGGTGATAAAGGCATGAACAAGTTTCTCCAAGTCTTGACTGGAAACAAAACATCTAATTCTTGCAATGTTTTTGAGATGATAGTATGCTGATTTAGTTACTGCTTTGACATGACCACTAAAGCTAAGGTCTGTCTCCAGAATCACCCCAAGATTTCTGACTTGATTTTTAGTTGTTTGAGTCAAGGTATGCATTCACCTTGAGAACTTCATCTTTGTTTCCAAATGCAATGACTTCAGTTTTCTCCTTGTTTAACTGAAGAAAGTTTTGGCACATCCAACTGTTAATTTCATCAATGCACTGGCAGAGGGAGTCAATGGGGCTATAATCATTTGGAGATAAGGCTAGGTAGATCTGGGTATCATCAGCATAACTCTGATAGGCAATTTGGTTCTTCCTCATTATCTGACTTAGTGGGAGCATATACAGGCTAAACAAGAGCGGTGCGAGAATTGAGCCTTGTGGGACTCCACATGTCATGGACGTCCACTTAGACTTATGTTACGGCCAGCTCGTTTCGACCGTACATAAAGTACAAGTACACCAAAATAATGACTTGCAAGATTTTATTAGTCTTCAAAAATACAAATAACTTAATATAACGAAGTATAGGGTTCAAAATCAAAGGGGAGAAATCAACATCCAAATGGGGAGCAGAAAAGGTTGGCATGGGCTGTAAACAAATAAAGGTTCTCAAAAGAAGTGACTCCTCCAGAGGCTGTCGATCCCCTGGATGAAGTGAAGAGGAGTGTTTGAGTCCAATGTTTTATCCTCTCCTTAATTAAGTGATGAACAGGTAACAGGGGTGTGCGATCTCCCACGCTCTCCTGGAAGAAACCGCCACCAGCAGGCGAGCAAGTATAACGCAGGGTCGTAACACTTATGCTCTCCTATACTCACAAAATAACCTCTCCCTTCTAAGTATGACCTGAACCATTTGAGTGCCATCCCAGAAAACCCGACCCAGTTTTCCAGTCTCTCTAGAAGTATGTTATGATCAACAGTGTGAAACGCAGCACTAAGATCTAGTAGTACCAGCACTGATATTTTGCCAGAATCAGGATTAAAGCGAATATAATTTATTATCTTAATGAGTGCTGTCTCTGTGCTGTGATGCACGCGGAAACCAGATTGAAAATTATCCAGGTATCCATTTGAGTTTAAGTAGTTGTTCAGCTGATTAAAAACTACCTTTTCAATAATCTTACCTATGAAAGGAAGATTTGATATTGGTCTATAGTTGCTCAACATGGTGTTATCAAGATTGCGCTTTTTCAGAAGGGGCTTAACAACTGCAGTTTTCAGGGAGTTTGGAAAAGTCTACCACTTCTAAGAGATCTGCTTCTAAACAGTTAAGCACACTTTTGAAAAAAAATGTGGGAAGTGTGTCAAGATAAGCAGGTTGACGATTTAAGATGCTGTACTATTTCTTCCAAAATTTTGCTATCAATTATTTTAAAAACAGACATAGTCACTTCTTTTTGAGATTGCTGACGAATCTGTGTGTACAGGAAGATGTGCCAATCTCCTTCCTGATATTACTGATCTTCTCTGAAAAGAAGGAAGCAAACTCATTGCATTTGCTGTCAGAGAGCATTTCACTGGGAGTCTGACTTGGGGGGTTTGTCAGTCTCTCAACAGTAGCAAAAAGAGTGCGAGTGTTGTTTAAGTTACTGTTTATAAGGTTTGAGAAGAAGGTCTGTCTAGCTGTGGCTAGTTCCAAATTGAAAGCATGAAGGCTGTCTTTATAGATGCTATAGTGTATTTCAAGTTTCGTCTTCTGCCACATCCGCTCAGGTTTTCTGCATTGTCTTTTCATATTCTGAACTGCTGTTGATTTTCTCCAAAATGATTTTTGTCTGCCATTCTTCTTGCTGACCTTTATCGGTGCAATATCATCAATAACATTCCTAACTTTTGAGTTAAATGAATCCAGGAGAAGATCAACAGAGTCTGCAGAAATGCTTGGTGTTAAAGATATTGCCTTCATAAATAGCACACTAGTGTTCTCATTAATGCATCTCTTTCTGACAGAGACAGATTTAGATTCAGTGGTGACAGAGATCAATATATCAAAGAAAATACAGAAGTGATCAGACAGAGCTACATCCTTAATGACAATGGATGAAATGTTTAGACCTCTACTGATGAGTAAATCTAGAGTGTGTCCATGATTGTGTGTGGGTCCGTGCACATGCTGAATCAGGTCAAAAGTGTTTAAAACAGTTATGATTTCTTTTGTAGTTTTGATTTCAGCATTGTCTATGTGAATATTAAAATCACCTGCAATAGCAAAACAGTCAAATTCTGAGGAAATCATTCAAAACTGTCAAGCATTTGCAAAACAAATAAAACTGTAAAGCTTTTGCAAAATAAAGAAAACTACTTTCTGCCATCTCGTTTTCCTTTCCGAGAACTTTGGAACGCGTCACATTTTTGTATACAATTTTCACGTAACTCAGCACATTTTTTTTCTTTTGTTTCGTTAACCGGTCAATGATTTAAGTATAATATATTACTAAATATATTTAGTGTACAGTCATATATATTCCTTTTTATGTAAGCCTATAGTTTTATTCAGTTTTCTCCCTTCACAGAAGCGCTGCAGGTGCGTAAGATCTGTTGAATCCAGCTAAAGGCCAATCCACAAAACAAACG
The DNA here is from genome assembly GCA_027564155.1 of Gymnocypris eckloni scoliostomus. Lineage (NCBI taxonomy): Eukaryota > Metazoa > Chordata > Actinopteri > Cypriniformes > Cyprinidae > Gymnocypris > Gymnocypris eckloni. The sequence goes on along the minus strand of CM050415.1, from coordinate 5,967,271 downwards.
GCAACAAACTTTGAGTCACAGAGAGTCAAGTAACAACATGTCTACACTGGACGCGACAGCTGTCACATTCCGCCGCGTCCAATGTAGACAGCGTCACTGATTATAATCAATAGAACCTCGTGTCTGGTGTAGATGATGTAAGTCTGATTGGTGACGAAACTGATTATCCTGTAACCACAATCAAAATTGTACTGTTATTAATGTCTTTCGTGTTCTTCTTCGCCTGAAAATATGGCGAATAAAATAGAAGAGGCTGTGGGTGGAGCACGCTTTAAATGAAATATGTGCATCATCATGGAAATGGTTTGTGGCCACGTCAGAGTTTGTTGGAAAATAATTTCACACTGCTCAGACATTCCACGACCCAACAAATGATCAAGCATGTTCAGCTGGGTGAAAACATACTCCAACCAATGGCAACAGGGGTAACACAGTGATCCAACAAACTCCAACAGACTAGTTTGTTGGTGTTTGTTGGCGTTTGTCTGCAGTGTGAATTGGCCGTTACACTATCTTCGGATAAACTCTAACACTAAACTCTAACGACTTGCATATGAAAAGTTCACAGCTGAGCGTGGGCATTTCACTCACTGGATGCATCAGCGTCACATTTGCATAGTCCGTACTACTTGAATTCCTGATTGGTTGACAGCAAATTTCAAATATTAAATAGAACAGTAAAATAGCGTTATTATCCGGTTAATGACCATTTCAAATTTTCGATTCTGTTCGAACTATAAAATGAGATTTCGCTTTGGTTTCTGTTCCATGGAAAATTTAGTTAGTTTCCGGTTTTGTAGAGGCTTCTGTCACGAAAACAAATTCCTTGTATGTGTAAACATACCTGGCAATAAAGCTCATTCTGATTCTGATTCTACTGTAAAGTGTGGTCCTACTTTCTAAAAACACCCCAAAACTGTTTGCAGCATGTTTGCAAACACGTCAAACAACACTCTGTGAATTTTAATATTCTCAATCACATGTAGTATCATTACCACCAAATTGGTTTCTGCAAGATCAGTAATACACAGTGCAGAAACTTCAATTTACTAAACTGTTCACACAGCTACAAAAATTATATTGTATTTTCATAGCTGTGTGAACAGTTGAGTAAAGAAAATTTTCGGCACTGTGAGTATTTTCTAACAGCTGATGTGAATGTAATGTGAAGCAGAAAGTGGAGAAAGAACAAGAAAGAGAAAAGGTGGTGGAGCAGGAAGAAGGTGTGAAATGAAAGGAGGATGCATGGTGCGGGAAGAAGAGAATGAGGAGGACAGAAAGAGTGTAAGATGTAGAAGGAGCGTGAGAAGAGATGGTTGATGGAGAATGAGTCCCTCAACCATTCACATTATTTAGTGCCAATATTGCCTGAAGATGCTGAAATATTAGTCAGAGACGTCTCAGATATCATGCTTTTTTTATTTTGAAGCATCAGTTGAAGAGTTGGACAGTGTGTGATAGTCGATTTGTGCTTCTCCATGATGAGGCTCCTTTCAGTCAGTATCAGGACCTGCCATTTGAGTGATTAATATTCATGTTAATGAGACTGATAGTTTTCATTATATGAGATCAGAAGAGGTAATGTTCGATCGCACAGAAATGCTAAGGTGTTATCCAAATAATTGAGCAAAATGTAAAACTTACAATCACTGACGGGGTACTAGGAATTTCTCCTAGTTAAGTTAGTTCTCCTATTAATTGAAAAGTGCTATGATATTTATAGCTTATAGTTCTATAACTGGACTAGATTTATATCAGTGGCTTGCTCTCACCTCTACAGTCCTGATGTTTTTATCTTGTAGTAAATGTATCCAGCAGCGGCTATGATGATTGCCATCAGCAGTGCAGCAGATTCAATAGTGAATAATAGTTGAATATCCCACTCAAACTGATGGGCCGGTGGTGGGGCTGTGAAGAACAGACATCGCTCTATTAACATGATGCACCACTAGCATCCATTTACCATTTACCAGCACTGACAGCTTAACTGTTACTGATGTTTACGGTGCAATATTTGACTGGATAGATAAAAGTGGTTATTTTTGTCAGTTTTAGCTCATTAGATCTAGCATTCGGCCTTCTTTAAATCAGACCTAGAGATCAAGTAGTGCATAAAATTACATTATTTTAATAAATGAATTCAAGTCACAGGGCAGCGATGAAAAGTTTGTGCTCCTAATGTTTCTGTGTTTGTGGAGTGATCTCTAATCTCTGTGTGTGTGTGTACGTGCTTCGATAAACAGCACATTATTATAAAACGATAGTTGTACAGATTTAGAACTACTTGTGTATTAAACACTTTAATTGCACACCTTCCAGCTGGTGAGCACCTGGCTATTGCAGGACAGCAGACGTGATTTTGCGGGACATGAGGGAGAGATAACTTGCTATTATTATTATTCAATGTAAATAAATGGTGATCTTATATTCCATGTATTTTTCAGTCATCTTCGAAACACAAATTAAGATATTTTTGATGAAATCGGATCCTCCCATAGACAACAATGCAACTGAAATGTTCCCTGGTCCAGAAACTTAGTAAATACATCAGTAAAACAGTCCATGTGACATCAGTGGCTCAACTTCAGTTTTGCGACGCTACGAGAATTCTGTTTTTTGTGCAAAAAAAACAAAAATAACATAATTTACCATTCTTCTCCCGCGAGTTACGTCTTCCGCCATTTTAGAGAGTATCACAACACATATGCATGCTTTCCCCTAAGCGTAAACAACGGTTAATACGCCGCTTTCGTTCAAGCGCACGCTTTCCCCCGAACATAAACAGCGCTGATTATGTCAAATACATCCTGGGGTATTCTCCAAAATGACGGAAGACGTAACTCAGGGGAGAAGAATGGTGGAGTAAATTATGTTATTTTTGTTTTCTTTGTGCAAAAAAAAAGTGTTCTCATAGCGTCGCAAAACTGAAGTTGAGCCACTGATGTCACATGGACTGTTTTACCGATGTATTTACTAAATTTCAGGACCTGGGAACATTTCAGTTGCGTTGTTGTCTATGGGAGGATCCGATTTCATCAAAAATATGTTAATTAGTGTTCCGAAGATGAACGAAGGTCTTACGGGTTTGGAACAACATAAGGGTGAGAAATTAATGGCAGAATTTTCATTTTGGGGTGAACTAAATCTTTAAATTACACTTTAAATGGCTAATAGACTTTGTGTAAAATTAATGACAGAACTGTGAACAGAAGTTGTGAATGTCAGTCACTCAGTTTGTCAGTTTCTATGGCTACAAAACAAATTTTAACAGCACAGACCTTTTCAATCTAAATATAAAGTGAGACTAATAATCTAATCCTTAAAAAGTACATTTCCAAATAAACACATTAATTCCATTAAAAAGACATAATAATTAAATGTGTTCTTAATGGATTCAGCACGTCTCAAATTTATATTTTGTGTCTGATCTGACCGCTTGGAGAAGGGCCTTCTCAATCATTACATGTCTGTGTATTTTATTGTTTTTATTTTTTTCTGGTGTTTTCCTGCTCTGGCTAGATCATGCACGCAGATGGCTGAGCTTCGCAACTTAACGAAGCGCTGTTAAATATAGATAAACCTACACTGCAAAAATAAATAATAAAAAGCTTTCTTAAAAAGGCAAAAGAACGCATGCATGTTTTCTTAACATGACAATGAAATGCCAACAGACTGATGAAAGTGCGGGACATGACATGCGGGACATGGGGTGAAAATGCTGTGCGTTACAACGCAAAGCGGGGCGGTTGGTCACCCTACTTCCAGCCAATCATTATTGAGTATTCAGACCACAGTGTAACTGTAAAATATAGAAGGTTGAAGTGTGACAACTTGTGAGTTTACATATCTCCTCTTATTGTGTAACTGATGCTATATTAGTGTAAATCAGGTGTGATATGACAGGTGATGTCTCTTACTCCAGTCGTAGATCATGGGTCTGGTGAAGCTGGCATGCTCCACCACGCAGGAGATCTTCTCTGCAGATTTGGGAGTGTATTCTAGCACGGTGTAAATCTGGTAGTACCAGTCTCCGTTGGGCAGCTCCTCAGTGGAGGTCACATCAGAAGTCACCTCCACCCCGTCCTTCAGCCAGTACACTTTGATTGGTTGAGGATAAAAGTCAGAAGCGCTGCACTTCACCAGAGCTGGATGTGTGCTGTCGCCCGGCATCACTGAACTGAGCTTCACTTTCGGCCGCTCTGAAACAACAACAGCCACATCCCAAATCATTTCTTACTGTATGTATCATCACATGAGAGACCATATAAATGTGCTTTATCAAAAATGTTGCTCCCACTTTATATTAGGGGACCTTAAATAATATGTACTTACATTTAAATGAATAATTTGCACAATGCACTTATTGTGTGCATTCACGTTTTTACATTGTACTTATATATTTCAAATACCTATATGTAATTTCATCCCACCCATAAACCTGTCTCTAACCTTACCAGTATCCTACCTCAATAACAGCAAGTGTTTTGCAATACAATTTTACATAGTACATAGTCGTTATTATAAGACATAGTAGTTAAAACAAGTTAATATAAAACATTGTTAATACTTAATAAAAAGTGGGACCAAAATGTTTAAAGAAGAGTTATGTGTGAGTCTTGTCACATACCTTTTTTACTATGGATAGCTGCTTCAAAAACTTCAGCATTAGGCTTGCAGTATGTATCAACTTTAGCCCTGGTTTGCTGTAAGATTGCTGTATTGTTGTTCCATAATTCTGCAGTTCTTATTCCGAAATCTGAAAACCCCTCAAACATCCCCACAGTGCTGTTGAACTTAATGACTGGATATTTATTGAAATAATAGCCTTCAATGTACTCCATGTCACTGAGATGATGAGAGATGTAGATGCACTGTGTCCATGTGTATAAATAATATCCATTAGCTGAAAAATAACATCTGTGTAAGCTTATTTCAACAATATAAAAACATAAGCACATGAGCACATCAGTCAGTCGCAGCTATTACATCACCTCATATTCATATTGTTAAAATATGTATATATAGCCAGTAGCTATGTTAGATGGCCCACTACCAGAGAACCATCATAACTAACAGTGTTTAAGAAAATGTTGCTGTTAAAAACACAGCATGTCCACTAAAATGATAATGTTTCTTAGTAAAGGCCATTTCTCTCACCTGCTCCAGTGAATACAGACAGCATTAGAATGTGTTGAAAATTCAAGAGCTTTAACGGTGTCATTTTCCTTCTCTCTCTCATTCACAACTGAGAGTGGCAAATACACTGTTCATGCTAGTGAGGTCAGAGTATAAAACCGTTACCCAATCAGCCGCTTCTTCCACATGTGTCAAGTGTTGCTACACAATATCCTGCTTAATTTTAAAATCACAGCTCAAATAAAAGTTAGATTGCTGTAACACATTAAACACAATGATCCCCCCTGCTGAAAAAAAACAATAGAACCCTGCCCAAAACACAATAATAAATATAATGTATTTAATGGTTATAATGGGAATTGTATTGGTTTTAATAGAAACTATAATGGTGTCTACTGGTATGTGATGGATTCTATTGGTGGGATGTTAAATCCTAATGGAAAATGCCCAAAACATACTACAAAAAGGAATTTTGTAATTGTTTTACTGGAAAAAGCTAATGGTTTATAATGGTATTTTAATGGAAACCATTGGAATTTCTGTGATGGTTTCTATTGGGCTTTTTTTTTTTTGGGCCTGAAAATTACATTCCTGAAAAAAACTGTAAAGTTTTAGAGAACACAAACTATTAACAACTTTCTCAATTATTTGCAATGGTAACACACCTACAGTTCCTGGGCATGTAACCGTAACCCTTACTGTTCAATCAACGCAATAAACATCAACTGAGGCGAGCTTCAGGAACCCGTGTGCAGCTTTAATAAACAAAAACGTGAACAAATACAAAACCATAACAAAGGACTGTTTAGGACTGTGGTGTTTATTCATCCTGATTATTTAACAAAAATAACTGACAAACTTATCACAAGCAGACCCAATTTATTTTAGATTTACATCAATAACAAGACAATTTTATGAAAACTATATGGTAAATCGCTATATGGTAAGAAACATATTTATTTTAAAGAATCCTGATGGTTTCAATATGCTTTATGAAAATGCTGTTAGTGCACTGTTCTTTATGTCTATCAGGATCGTGCTATTTAGTCTGTGTAGTTTGATGGTAACAGAACTGGAACTGATGTTGACTCTGGGGGGTTTCATTGTGTTTTGGTTATGTTTTCCCTATTCCCCTTTTGCCTGTGTTCCTGCTCAGTTTCTGTAGTTTCTGATTTATCACATCCCAGTTTCTGTTCCAGTTTTTTACCTCACATGGTTTATAAGCCCTTAGTTTCTCTGTTTTGTTGGCCATCATGTTTCTTTATCATGACCTTTTTATAAATTTCTTCTCTGTATGTCTATTTCAAAAGAATATTGAATGACACATCACTGCTAAAATTACTGCTTTGAATCACTGTAAAATATGCTTCTGTATGATACACGGGGCAGCTTTTTGAACAATGTTGCAGTCAACGGGCAACCAGGGGAGACACCGATCTAAAATATCCAGATAGAAATTGCTCGAAAAGTTGCTCTGTGTATCATCAGCCTTTTTCCATTTCTCCAGTCTCTGTGTTGTTTATTTGGCATATGTGACATATGGAGTATATGTCACTATTTATACAGGTGCATCTCAATTAAATTAGAATGTCGTGGAAAAGTTCATTTATTTCAGTAATTCAACTAAAATTGTGAAACTTGTGTATTAAATTAATTCAATGCACACAGACTGAAGTAGTTTAAGGGTGAATCCCATTTATCTGTCTTACCCCCTTCCCCTACCCCTTCGTCTTACCCCTAGCCCTTGTCCCTCGAAACCGAGTGCTAAGCGCTAGGGGTGAAAACATACCCCTATGAATTGAGACACTACTTGGTAACGGTTACGTCATCATACATCGTCGCTAGCTGGCTGCTATATGTACAGGACTGTGTACAGGACTGTGTAGAGCACAAAACAAGGCTGTCGTAATTTTCAAATAAATTATTTAAGCCGAAAATACTTTATGGGACTCTCTGGATGATCTGGCCGCAGTGTGTTCTGGGTACCCCTTGGTTTCAAGTAAGCTCGTGAAAATGCTTGGTTTTAAGGGGTATCTACCCCTTCCCCTTAGCCCCACCCCTCGATCAAAATGAGAATTGGGACAGCCCTTACTCTCACGTGAATGCGCAAAACTAAGGGGAAGGGGTAAGACAGAGAATTGGGATTCACCCTAAGTCTTTGGTTCTTTTAATTGTGATTATTTTGGCCCACATTTAACAAAAACCCACCAATTCACTATCTCAACAAATTAGAATATGGTGTCATGCCAATCAGCTAATCAACTTAAAACACCTGCAAAGGTTTCCTGAGCCTTCAAAATGGTCTCTCAGTTTGGTTCACTAGGCTACACAATTATGGGGAAGACTGCTGATCTGACAGTTGTCCAGAAGACAATCATTGACACCCTTCACAAGGAGGGTAAGCCACAAACATTCATTGCCAAAGAAGCTAGCTGTTCACAGAGTGCTGTATCCAAGCATGTTAACAGAAAGTTGAGTGGAAGGAAAAAATGCACAACCAACCGTGAGAACCGCAGCTTTATGAGGATTGTCAAGCAAAATCAATTCAAGATTTTGGGTGACCTTCACAAGGAATGGACTGAGGCTGGAGTCAAGGCATCAAGAGCCACCACACACAGACGTGTCAAGGAATCTGGCTACAGTTATCGTCAGAGGCGTCTTACCTGGGCTAAGGAGAAGAAGAATTGGACTGTTGCCCAGTGGTCCAAAGTCCTCTTTTCAGATGAGAGCAAGTTTTGTATTTCATTTGGAAACCAAGGTCCTAGAGTCTGGAGAAAGGGTGGAGAAGCTCATAGCCCAAGTTGCTTGGAGTCCAGTGTTAAGTTTCCACAGTCAGTGATGATTTAGGGTGCAATGTCATCTGCTGGTAGGAATGGGTATCGTTAAGATTTTAACGGTATTACTACTCTTATCGATACTGCTTATCGATCCGGTACTTTAACGGTATTCTTATCAATACTTTTTGTTATTCATTCATACATACATACATACACATATATGAATGAAATATATATATTTATATCATAGATTAGCAGCTTAATTAACATTGCTTTATATTCTGAAATGTTAAATAAATATTTCATTAAATAAATATAAAACATACATTTGTAAATGCACCAGTGTTCTGGCATTTTTAGTGTTTTATATACATAAGATAAGATACATTAAGAACATGAACAAAGAAACAAAGTTAAACAAACTGACAAATATACCATTTGTCATACCATAAAACAAATGTACAAATGAAATGAAAAAAAACAGTGCTTTCATTTTTCCATGACGGTCTACTAACATTAATGTTCAGGTTAAGTAATAGCTACTAAATAAATCTAAAAGTGATCAAATGTAAATGAACTCTGCATAGTTTTCACTATATATATTGATAGATTAATGCTTATTAACGCTATAACTTTATTCAGAATAAGAGCTGTGGGTGATTTTCTCTTTGATTAACATTGATTAAGCAGTCTGTCACTAAGACAAAATATTGGCACACACAATTTTCTCCCAACTGTTCTCGTTCACTTTAAGACATAAACTGTGTTTAAGTGAATACTCTCCAAGCCAGCCGTTTTTACATGTTTTGTGTGTATTTGATCGTTTGGACGCACCGAAGCTCAAAGTGTACTTTGCTTGTCAGTTTTAGAGTGCGCCGCACACACACACACGCGCGCGCACACACACACACACACACTTCAGCCTGGGGAACAGCGTCTCTCGTGTGGATTGTACTTTCAACGTTTTATTATCAAACATGTCCAGCAATTTAGTAACTGTAAAGACTGCATTTTACAAAAATCGACAGACGATTGATCTGATTCTGACGTTAAGTTTTGGTCAGTGAGGAACAAATGTGCACGCTGCTGTGAAGGGAAGGTAGTTGTGCTAGAAAAACGGCTATAATCCTTAGAAGCAAAAAAAAAAAAAAACATTAAATAAACTTAGTTTAATATAACAGCCACAGGCCTAAAGTGTAAGCATATGTTTTAATGGTTAGTTCTCTCTTCTATCATGAATAAAAAGGGCTTTCATGTTGCGCGTGCTGAAACTCTTCCACGTGAGCGCGATCTCGCTTCTGAATTGGGAATAGCAAAAATGCATCATAGACAAAAGTTTGAATATTATTGCACATAAAAACAGCTGGTGACTCTGGTGGGATAGAATTTGCAAGATAATGTGTATATATAGCAATTATAAATGTATGTGTGTTTTCTTAATTTCTCCAGTACCGATAGCAGAACCGTTAACATCAGAGCTTATCGATACTCCGGTCTTTCATAATTTAGCCCCGAGACATCTGCTGGTGTTCGTCCATTGTGTTTTTTGAAAACCAACGTCACTGCACCCATTTACCAAGAAATTTTGGAGCACTTCATGCTTCCGACCAGCTTTTTAAAGATGCTGATTTCATTTCCATCAGGATTTGGCACCTGCCCACACCGCTAAAAGCACCAAAAGTTGGTTAAATGACCATAGTGTTGGTGTGCTTGACTGGCCAGCAAACTCACAAGACCTGAACCCCATAGAGAATATATGGGGTATTGTCAAGAGGAAAATGAGAAACAAGAGACCAATAAAATGCAGATGAGCTGAAGGCCACTGTCAAAGAAACCTGGGCTTCCATACCACCTTCAGCAGTGCCACAAACTGATCACCCCCATGCCACGCTGAATTGAGGCAGTAATTAAAGCTAAAAGAGCCCCCTACCAAGTATTGAGTACATAGACAGTGAATAAACATACTTTCCAGAAGGCCAACAATTCACTAAAAAAAAATTTTTTTTATTGGTCTTATGAAGTATTCTAATTTGTTGAGATAGTGAATTGGTGGCTTTTTGTTAAATGTGAGCCAAAATCATCACAATTAAAAGAACCAAAGACTTAAACTACTTCTGTCTGTGTGCACTGTATTTATTCAATGCACGAGTTTCACAATTTGAGTTGAATTACTGAAATAAATGAACTTTTCCACGACATTCTAATTGATTGAGATGCCCCTGTGTGTGTGTGTGTGTGTGTGTGTGTGTGTGTGTGTGTGTATATATATATATATATATATATATATATATATATATATATATATAAACTTTACTTATTACTTTTACTCTTAGTAATTTAGCAGACGCTTTTATCCAAAGCAACTTTCAAATAATAAAAATAACCAAAACTATAAATTAAAACTTTATAAATACTATATATACACTTAAGAAATGAAATAAAAATGACAAATGCATACAACATTTCAAAAATAAACATTTAAATGAAAAAAAATTAAGCTAAAAACAATTCAAAATATTAAAACAACAAAAGTTATGAGTCTAATAATGATTATAACATAACACTAAGCCAACAACCGTAACTAAAACTAAAATAGATAATAAATACAGTAATCCTAAAAAAAAATAACACTGAGCCAAACACATATGCTAAAAAACGACACACAACAACTTAGTAAGAAATGGTTATAAAAAACTGAAACAGAAGTGAAACAAGAAGCGATAATTGTATCCATGCCATCTTAATAAAAGGTCTAATAGCTTATAATGCTTTTCAGAGCAAAAAACAAGCCCTGAGGTCAAAATAACTGCCCGTAGAGCTCAGAAACAGGTTTGTGTCAAGCCACACATCTGGGGAAGGGTTCAGAAAAAATAAAAACAATTCTGTTTCATTGAGGGTTCCCAGAAGCATGTAGTCTCTGTTACCCTTAATGGAAGATGTTTGAAACAACCAGGACTCTTCCTAGAGCTGGCCTCCTGGCCAAACTGAGCAATTGATGGAGAAGGGCTTTGGTTAGAGTGGTGATCAACAACCTGATAGTCACTATAGTCGAGCTCCATGATCATATATGCAGATAGGAGAAACCTACAGAAGGACAAACATCACTGCAACACTCCACCAATCTGGGCTTTATGGCGGTGTGGACAAACTCAATCCTCTCTTCAGTTAAGACACATGAAAACACACTTATAATTAGCAAAAAAGCACCTAAAGTACCCTCAGACCCTCTGAGAAACAAGATTCTCTGGTCTGATGAACCTCAATTCTAAGCATCATGTGTGAAGGAAACCAGCTCTGCTCATCACATGCAGAGTACCATCCCAAAAGTAAAGTGTGCTTGTACCAGCCTTATGCTGTGGGGCTGTTTTTCAGTGGCAGGGACTGAGGGACTAACCAGAACAGAAAAAAAGCTCAATGCAGCAAAATATTGAGATTGCCTGAATGAAAACCCAGTCCAGAGCATTCACAACCTCAGACTGGGCAGAAGATTTACCTTCCAACAGTACAATGAACCTTAACACACAGCAAGAGGGGCTTATAGGCAACTCTGTGATTGTCCTTGAGTGGCCCAGCCACAGCTTGAGCTTGAACCCAATCAAAAGTTTCTGGAGAAACCTGAAAATGTGCGTCTACCCCCATCCAACCTGACAGAGCTTGAGAGGTGAAGAGGTGAGAAGAATAGTAGATAATTGCCAAATGTTGATGAGCAAAGCTTGTCGCATCAAACAAAAAAGACTTGAGGCTGTAAAGGTATTTCAGCTAAATATTTAGTTAAGGGTATGAATACTTATGCAATGTACTTATTTTAGTTTTTAATAAATTTACGAAGTTGTGAAAATTCAGTTTTTGCTTTGCCAATATGGTGTATGGACTATAGATTGATGTGGGGGGAAAAGTAATTTAAAGCAGTTAGGTATTAAAGGTTATTTAAGTAGTTATTTAAGTTAGTTATTTATTTTATTTTAGTTATTTCAGTTACTTTTTCTTCTTTGGCACTCAACGGAGGCGGTCGCATTTTTTCACTCCCTGTCTTCGCCCTTATTTTCCCTGCTTGCTCGCTTGTCTCGTCTCATCTATTGAGAGACTCTCTCTGCACGGCTCTCCAAACTGAAAGAAAGATTATGGATTTGATCAACTGGTCTCTCAACGCAATTGACACCATCGGGTTCTGGGGAACCTGTGAAGATATCTACCTATTCGGAACCATGATAACAGGTATTTTGCTGATTGGATTAGGCTTTGCCCTGGGTTATCGAAGAATTCAGAAAACGGGAACAGCCGTCCAAAGCACAAGGCTGCCCGTTAGGTTTGAAGCAGTGGGAAGAGCGGTCAGCATTGAGACTGAGACTATTAACCGCAATATGGATTCTATCATGGAGAAGCTCACGGCTTTGCAGAGGAAAATTGATATTGGAGACCAGAAATGGACAAAGAGAGTAGCCGTGGAATTGGAATGCGGCTACTCGCCCTAAAGACAAAACAATCAATCTTATCTTTTTTGGCCACCGCGCACAGCCTCAGCCAAGGTTGCTGTTGGTAAATAACCCTGGGAAGTGCTCTGCAGTGAGACGCTCTTGCTTCCTCCCCCATGCTACAGACATTGATTATAAACTACTACACACACACACACATATGCACTCACTTCCCCTCCCCCCATCCCTCGCCTCCGTCGCTTTTAACCCGCCAGCCTGACGGGCGGGTCTGTGGCCAGCGCCGAGAATGGCTGCGGGACCGGATGGCTGCCTGCTGGAGCTGGATTACTTCCCCTGTTGCAATAGTCGTGTGCCTATAGTTTATGTGCTTTTGCTGAGGTGTTTTTTCCTGTTCTCACACTGTACTCCCTAAGGAGCATAGTCTGGGGGTTATTTTTTTTCTCCTCTCCTTCCTCAAGTTATGCTGTAATTTTCTTCAATTCCCTGTCTTCCTGTCCTATCTACCCCCTTGTCATATATGTATGTATGTTATATATGGGCGGGTTGATGGCTAATTTCGCTGGTACTTGTGACTAGTGACAATAAAGGGCTACTACTACTACTACTACTATTTAAGGTAGCAACAATAAAATGTGAAAAAAATGAATACTTTCGCAAGGCACTGTATATATATATATATATATATATATATATATATCGCTTTTTTGTTTACTGTGTGGAGACGTGCTGAAATCGAGTTTGGTCTCGTACTGTATAGCATACCTTGTCAGTGTCATGCACTTGCTTGGCCATTTGTTGTGATAAAAAGTAAAGTGTGTCTAGCTGAATGCAATTAGTATTTTGTTAGACGGGTATAAAAAAAACTTAGTTTACTGCTGCAGCGGTCACGGCAGCCATCGTGTGAAGACCGTCGACTCTACCAGGCAGGATATAAGTATAATTTTTTATTTCCCCTCTTTCCTACTACTTGTTTCACTTCTGTTTGAGTTTTTATAACAATTTTTTACTATGTGTAAATTGTTTTTTTTAAGCATGTGTGTTTGGCTCAGTGTTATTTTTTACTGATAGACAATGTAGCTTGGTTTTGTATTTGTTATATTTTTTAATCTTAGTAAAATTTGGAATTATTGTCATTTTATTAGTTTTTTATGTCTGTATAGGTTTTTTATTAAGTTTTAGTTTTATTTAATTTGAGTTATTTTAGTACTTCAACAAACTAAATGGAAATGAAATAATATATATGTTGAATTTATAAATATGTATATATATGTATGTGTGTGTGGTTGTACATACACATATGTAGTTGTTTTTTTGGTGTTTGGCTTAGTATTATGTTAGAATCATCACCGTTTTTCTTTAATATTTAGAATTGTTTTTAGCTTTATTTTTGGTTTTCATTTAAATGTTAAGTTTTTACATGTTGTTGTATGCATTTGCCAATTTTATTTGATTTCTTTTTAAAATGTGTATATATAGTATTTATAAAGTTTTAGCTTTTTGTTTTGGATCAGTTTTAGTTGTTTAATATTACAATTGATTGCTTCATTTGTAAGTCACTTAGGATAAAAGCGTCTGCTAAATGACTAATGAAATAAATTATATATATATATATATATATATATATATATATTATTTATTTGTATTTATTTATTTTGCAATTTAGCAGAAGCTTTTGTCCAAAGCGACTTACAAATGAGGACATTATAGAAGCAATCAAAACCAACAAAAAAATATAACATGCAAGTGCTATTACAAGTACTTGGGGCTGTTTCATAAAACAAGTTTACCAAATAAGCCAGGCTTATTTCAGTTAGTCTGACTTATTTTGAACCAAATCAAGTGACAATAAGTCAGACTAACTGAAATAAACCTGTCTTATTTGGTAAACTTGTTTTATGAAACAGCCCCCTGGTTAGCCTAACGCACGTAGGAATGTTTTTTTTTTTTTAAGAAAACGAGTATGTAGAATATAGAAACAAGAAACCTAGTGTTAGTTTGACAAGAAAAGCTAGAAGTTAGAGAATAAATATGCAATTGATAGAGGGTCAAATGTGTGTTTTTTAATAAAAAGACGACAGATTAGATCAAATAGAATTAGAATAGAGAGTGCTAGAATTAGAGGGTCAAATAAAGATGGAAGAGATGTGTTTTTAGCAGTTTCTTGAAGATGGGTAAGGATTCAGCTGCTCGGATTGAGTTAGGCAGGTCATTCCACCAGATGAGAACAGTTAATGAAAAAGTCTGTGAAAGTGATTTAGATATATGCCTTAAACATTGATTTTGAAAAACAACTTTTTACTCATTTATAAAACAGAACTGAACTAAACTACACATTTGACTGAAATTACATGACCAAAGACTGAAAATAACATTTCTTGTATATTTGGTTTCTGCAATAGTGTAATAAAATCAAATAAAAACAACATTTCCTTTGATGTATTATTTATTTTTATTTCCAGAGAAAAACAAACAAACATTAATTGTAGTCTTTCAATTAAATATGCTGCAACTTTAACATCTATTATATATAGTGTATAGAGTGCTAGAGTTAGAGGGCCAAATAAAGATATATATATATATATATATATATATATGTGTGTGTGTGTGTGTGTGTGTGTGTTAATAACGCATTAACGCTAATTTATTTTAATGGCACTAATTTCATTAATGCCGAGTGTATTTTCTGATTGACCTGTGGCCCAACTCGTAGTTGGAGAAATGGAGAGACACAGTGCCAACTTAGCAACATTGCAGACCCCTTTGGCGACTTTTTTCCCTTTAAAAAAGCACCCAAACCTTATTTAGTTTCTGAGAATACTGAGGTACTGCCGCACGAGGTCTTGCTGTCCCAGCATGCGCACCTCTCTCTCTCTCTCTTTGTCAGCTTGGTTAAGCGCACGGCAGCTGAGGTGCAGCACTCCCAGTTAAACACAGATATTATGTTGCTTGCTTCTCTAATTTTACACTATGCAAGTATAGCCGAAATCACAGCTCAGCTATTGACATTATCTTATGTGTATTTGATTTAATAAAACAACGGCTCGATTATCAGGATTTCTGTGCAGATTAACATCTTGTAAGGGAGAGCTAGTTATGTAGTCTTAATGTTCGCGTTTCAGTCACTATTTCATATTCATTCCGTTTTCTAAAATATATCAATTAAAACAGTTTTATTGAGAACTTAGCTGCATCAAAATGCAGTATGTGGGCACAGAGAGGGAAACAAATGTAATAATAAACAAAATAGGCCATGTATATTTTGCATGTTCAGAAGTGAGCTGGCCTGAGTGCAGAAATGTAGGCAGGTTTGTGTGAGTAAATTGCTCAGTGCAAAGAAAGAGAAGTAATGAGAACCTGAAATTATTTTTTTAATTTGTCTAATATACATGAACAAGTTATTTGAAAAACATCTATGACCTTTGAAACATGTCTACTCTTCATGCTCTGTTGAGTTTCAATAATAATAAACATACATTGGCATAAAGCATCCATATTTGTCCATGCCCATATTGATTAGAGTATTAAAAACTTGAAAAGTATCAATTTAAGGTACAATTAGAACAAAAAATGTGCGATTAATTGCAATTTATCGCGAGTTAACTCGTGACAATCATGCGATTAATATTTGAATCGATTGACAGCACATCATTTTATAAACATTACAGTTTTTGTGTCAGGGAATGTAATTTTAAGAGGTTTTCAGGCGAGAATGTCCTTGTTTATAGTTCAAATATGAAGTTTGTTAATAAAGATAATGTCTATTTGAACATTTGTATCAGCGTTTTCGGAGATACGAGCTTTAGGGCATCAGCGGCCGCTTAGTGCTCATGAAGCTGGCTGAGAGCAGCCTCACTGCGGCCAGATCTTCTGGAATTTACAGCTGGCTCTGATGACTCTGTAGTGGTTAAACATGAGATGTAATTAATTTTTTTGTAAATTTAACAGGCAGTCTTTGGTTTCACTAATCTATTATTTGTTCTAGTGCAGATACTTTTGGAAAAATCTCATGTTTATGTAAATTCAATGCTGTATATCAGAGCGTTGCCTTTGCACTTTTTGACTGAATTGCCTAGCAACTTTTATGATGGCTGTTGTTGTTTATTAAATATTATTATCCAATAAATAATATATTTAATAAGTGTTTATTATTGAGAAACACCCTTAACAGATGAAAGGATAATTAAAGTTATGACAAAGATAACGTGTTCCTCAGCAGATATTCAAAGTAATTTTTATTGTGATACGAGACCGATCTGATGAATGAATGCTGTATCAGATGCAGGTAATCACACTCGCTCAGTACATCTCTCTGTCAAAATACAGAGTTTTTACTGCAGTAATACAGTAGGCTTTCAATGAAGCAACTCAGCGTTCCTTCGTTACTAGTTCTATCGTGACGTTTTGGAATTAGTAACGACTTGGCTTGGGCTCAGCTGTTAAACTGTCAAACTGAAATTTGAATCCACGGCGGAAGGAAGTAGTTCTGCACAAAGAGGGATTTAAAAGATACTCTGTTGTTGTTTCTTATGTAATTACACACTTGTGCCATTGAACTGTTGTATAAACGCAATATCACACTCGTAGACGTGCGACATGACTGTATATTGGCCCGCTGTGATTACCTACGGCTGAATCACAGCCGTGCCCAGATATACAGCCATTTCTCACGTCTACGAGTGTGATATTGCTTATATGTGTGTGTGTGTGTGTGTGTGTGTGTGTGTATATATATATATATATACCCAAATTATTAATAGTGTTTTAGAGTTTTAAAAATGCCCAATGAATGCGGCCATCTGTTCCAGACCTTCATACCATGAACTTTGCTCTAAATGACAAAGTGAAAGTTTCAGCAAAGGATAAAAGCATTTCCAGCACCGAAAATCTATTGCAGTAGCTAGATTAATAAAAAAATGGGTATCCTTGTACAGCTGTGATCAGATATTCCTCCATCTTGGCTGAGTTTTAATGTTGCTAGGGAAGCTGATTGGTTGGTTCTTGTCACATGACCTGCGGTATGCTTGCAGCATTCTGGAATGTGGAGATGTTTTCATCTCACCACGGCATTGGAGCGCCTTGAAAAAATTAGCATGTCACATCGCATACACATCTCGACCATGTCGCTCTATTATGGGTGCACTTTCCGCGCATCTACATTTTTAATAACAAACTTGAGAAGTCTCATGCAGTTTCCTTTATTAACCGCTAGGGCAAAAACTTACATAGTTTAAAAAAAAGAAACAATTCAGTCCATGACAAAAGCAACTACATATAGTATGAAAGTAGCAAAAGTGTCTTATTTGAATTAAGTCACTCAGAATCAACAATGATTTATGTTACATTTGCAGTTCGTCAAGTAATCTGAGCAAAAACGTGTATATATATAATTATGAACAGTGCTACACGGCAAGAAAAGATTTCATGAAATTATATAATCTGATTGTTAAACTTTCAAGGTTCAACCAGACCTTTATATTTATGTATCTATCGATCGATCTTCAATTACAAGCAGTGCCATCGATCACTGAAATGACACACAAAAGCACTGTATCATTGCAT
The DNA here is from genome assembly GCA_027564155.1 of Gymnocypris eckloni scoliostomus. Lineage (NCBI taxonomy): Eukaryota > Metazoa > Chordata > Actinopteri > Cypriniformes > Cyprinidae > Gymnocypris > Gymnocypris eckloni. The sequence continues at coordinate 5,949,366 of CM050415.1, read as the reverse complement.
TGAGATTCCTCAAGCAACTGTCTTTATTGGTAGGTCCACTGCATGAAAAGTTTTTCCTTTTTTGCTGTGTCTGTGCTGTCAATTGCAGCTCCTTTAATAAAGAAGAAGATTCCCGTAGCTACTCCCAGCAGCGCCAGAGTGAACCCTGCTCCACAGAAGACCGCTGGACCTAGACTGGGTGGGACAGCAGCCATCTCTGGGACACCTGTTGATCATTGTAAGGGGTGTGAACGTTACACTTGTCAGTGCTGTAATTTGTCTCAGAATGATGACTGTTGTTTTATACGTACATATAATTAATATGAAAAACAACTGGGAATAGCACGATTTGATTTCACTCTCAGAGTGGCACTTACCCCATATTTTGGTCTGTGCTTGGCCCTGGAGTGCTCTGTGGTTCACCGTACAGCTGTAAATGTCTCTTTCCTCAGGAACAATATCCAGAGAGGAGAAGATGTGGAAGGTTCCATCATTCCTCGGTCGGTACCGACTCAGACCCACACCTTCCGTCACAATGACATTGTTCTTAGTCCACGAGACGTTGACAGGCGGAGAAAAGAAGCCTGTAACGTGACAGATGAGGGAGTTTTCAACACCCAGCTGAACATCATTCCTCGGATAGATGGACGTCTCGGGGGGGTCTGGGAACACACAAAACTGTATTGAACTTTGCAGGAGTGAATCTGATCTCATTCAAATAACATCTAAATACAAGAAAACTAATCATGTAAGACAAAGCTCACTCTAAACCAAACTCTTGATGACACTGAATGCATAATATGGAGCTCATTTAAGTTATATTTCCAAACAGGTTCATTTGAATGTTAGGAAATATGTTACAGGAAAACATTAAAAGTCATAGTGCATATTTATATCATACCCATTTCCTCTGGTGGGGTATTGTAAGCTTTAATGAATACAGCTAAGTTTTGCTTGCATATTTCTTGTTCTGCAATGCTTTGTTCATAAAATCCTGGAAATCTCAAAGGATCTGCAAAATCTGGTAATGTATTTACTCCCATCTTTTGAATAAAGTCAGCATGCCATATCTCTTCTCCATCAGATCCACTCACAGATTCTTTTTCTGTATCAGAACATGCATTCATTTTGAAATCGATGTGTATAACTGAAACAAACATCAAAAAACAAAAGATAAATTAGAAATATCCAGAGGCCGAGAGAAATAAAGGATGAACTTCATATCATATGCTTTTCTTACTAAGTAGCTTTGTCTTGTATTAATTCCAAATACCTAAAAATTATTAAATCAATAAGCAACAAGAAAAGTAAAAATTATAATCATCTAAATTATATTATTATTTTTAATACATTTTTTACATATATTTTTGCTTAACCCATTGGCAGATTCTTTTTACTTGTTTTAAGCAAGAACTCACTTGATTTTGACTCAAATGCTAAGTAAGAAAAAACTATTTTCAGTGTATAAATATTAAAAGATTTAGGGGGGAGTCTTATTTTTTTGTCACTGGTTTAACACACCGGTAGTTTTTAAATGTAAGGATTACTATACAGCTGATTTTAACATCCACTGAATGACCACTTATAATAATCACTTAGTCAATAATAGTCAACTTGTCATCAACTGTTTGAATGACAAGGTGATCAAAATACTTCACCAGAAGTAAATGTATCACAGTGTATAAAGAGCTTACTCAAAATATTAATGTGCTTCATGAAATCATACATCCTTTTAGAGGCTTTTCACATTTGTGACCCTAGACCACAAAACCAGTCATAAGGGTTATTTTGTCCAAATTGAGATTTGACATTTGATGATGTATGGTTTGTTAGGTTAAGACAATATTTGGCCGAGATACAGCTATTTGGAAATCTGGAATCTGAGGGTGCAAAAAAAAATCAAAATATTGAGAACATCGCCTTTAAAGTTGTCCAAATCAAGTTATTAGCAATGCATATTACTAATCATAAATTAAGTTTTGATATGTTTTCGGTAGGAATTTTACAAAATATCTTCATGGAACATGATCTTTACTTAATATCCTAATGTTTTTGGCATAAAATAAAAATCAATAATTTTTACCCATACAATGTATTGTTGGCTATTGCTACAAATATACCCTTGCAACTTAAGACAGCTTTTGTGGTCCAGGGTCACATTTAAAAAAATATGTGTATGTATTTTAATATAAAAAACATGAACTTACATTGAGCATCGGCTGAGAAACAAACAGCGAGGGGAAGAATGGCCAGGTATAGCTCCATCTTTACAGACAACAGTGGAACAAACAGAGAAACAGACTTTGAAGGGGGTGAATGAGACTGTGCAGGAATCCTTCCCTGTGAATTTAGTTCCTGTTTCAGAAGCACATCCTCCACTCAGAATTTGGCCCTCGCTGTGACACTGCTGTATCCAGAAACAAAATATGTTTTCCTGTTTCAGCTCTCAGGCTACAGGCATATGACTCCTTTATTCAAAACTGTAGTTTGAGATTTGTACTCTGGCCCTGTCAGGACCACTATCATCAACGATGACCATAAACCAACCATAAAGTTTGGATTGGCGGTATGGTTCTGTTCTGGGCAAAAAGAGCAGCAATAACCCCCCAAGGGTAAACAGTATAGAACCAACATAAATGTATTGCAAATAACATTAATGTTCAATCTACTGCAAAAAATAACCGTCTAAATATAAGACATAAATGCATGATTTAAGAAGATACAAACTAGAAACAAGTCAAATTATCTGCCAGTGCAGTAAGATAATTACACTTGGTAAGATTTATTTAAATAAGAAAACATATCTAGGCTTTAGAAAATAACAAAAAGTCTTAAAATAAGCATTAAAACACTTATTCCAAGCAGTGTATTTAGTCTAATTAACTTAAAACTAGCTTTTTAATAATTTTTTTAAATGGTCTGCTTATCTTAATTTGTGTGAAAATATCTTAAAACCAGAATTACTAAGCAAGATAATTCCTCTTAATTTTAGAATTGTCATCATTATATATTCTGACTTAAAATAAGACAAAGCATTTAAACTTAAAACAAGATTAAAATCAAGATCACGCATACATAGTCAACAATTATTTATTCAAATACAAAACAACTTAGTAAAAAGCCATTAAGTATTTTATGTAAAGAACAAAGCCCCTCCCCCCAACAAAAAAAAGACACTTCAGAAATGTTTACTTTTTTCTTAGATTCCTTGAACACGGAACATCAGTCCCTCCAACCCTTCCAGATGTTTGCCAGGACACTGATAATGGTGATACTATTTTCTCCAGGTACCTTCCTTCACATCCTGGAGGAATCGTCTTTCAAAGCAGCATTCCAAGCCGAGATCTGGGGAGTAGCGGCTCATCTGTACTGCTGGCTGGCTTCGTCTGCACACACCTGCTAACCCCTTGCTCACACCACTTTCGCCACACACCTTCATTGTTCTTTGGTGTGAGTATATTGATCTTATATATATATATGCATATACGCTACATTATATTCCCCAGCAACGAGGTGATAAAATCAAGGTTTTTGAAGTAACGTTTATTGTTTGTAGAGAGAGATGCCCAGACGCAGCAAGCAGGTACACACAGCTGTCATCTCTCTCTCTCAAACGATCAATAATTAATTGACATACATTAATTCAAATAAATGGTCTTACCACACTATTTCATCTCTGTGTCTAATTTGAAGCGGCATTAACTGTCATTTTTACCCATTTTGGTCAAATATTATATAAATGCACTTTGCGTTGTGCATTAAAATCCTTTAATGCACAGCTAACCGTTGATTATCCTTTACTTATATATATATATATATATATATATAGTTTCTATGATACGCTGAACAGTTTTCTTTATTAACTTTGTATGAATTTACATAAATATTTTATCTTTCCTTTGATGTTATATCCAATGAGAACTGGACTCTTGAATCTGTCGAAATGCGGGAATAGAGTGGACCGGCATCTCCCAATATTCGCAAAAGTTTTTTTTCTCCTCCTTTCTCTATTTGGCAAGGTGTTAAGAGGGTCCAGTGATTTTTGTTGGACAATTCTATTTTGTGTGTATTAGTGTTGTCACGGTACCAAAATTTCAGTATTCGGTAACGATACCAGTGAAAATTTACGGTTCTCTGTACCAATTTCAGTACCAAAGCAAAGCACTAAAACATGCTAATTAAAAAACACTATTTTATTAATAAATCCAAACAAAAATACAATTTACAAAAAATCAATGCCATTCTTTATACTTATTTAAAATTGTGTTTCAAGTTTTTCCGCAAGTAATAAAAACATGAAAAACAGTAAACAAGTTTCACCCAAATTTTATTGGTCTTTTAATTTATGAAATTTAAAAACATTTAATGTTTTTGGTAAATAAAGGGGATTTCTATTAAAATTAAAACATGGAAGAAATATTATGTGATTATTTCTTTAAGAATAAATATTTATTATTTTTTTCAACAACAGTAATAGTATCACATTCATTCTACTAAATAATAGTAATATATTAAGTAATACAAAGATAAGCTTTCATTTTGATGGGTTGCCGTGAATACCTTTACATTTCTGTGTGTAGCTATATGATATGACACTGGTTTTACTCAAATGAAAGGGTAAGATGCTCGTGAAGTGACTCTCAGAGCAGTTCTGGAGATGTTGTTTATGTATTTATGTGCTCATTTAGACAGCAGATGCTGAAATCACTGCGAGCGCCACACGCACTGTGTATGTAGTAAACAAAACCGCACGTCTGCTCCATTCATTCATTCAAACAGAGACTCGCAGAACATACAGGATTCATATTTGAATCGACTTTTGAGGCTTAATATTTACAGATACTAGTCCATGTTGCAATTTGATTTAAGTGTAATGACCTACTTTTGATTCATTCTTAAACTGTAAATTCCGTTTTTATGACTGGATTCCGAGATTCCGTCCGCGTTTTCTGCATCACGGAAATCATAGGGCTGTATGAGTCAAGAAGAACCGGGTTGACTGGGTACTCAGTACCACAGGTAGCCTACTTGAAAAAACCTGGTACCGTGACGTTTTCATTTTTTTAGTACTGACTTGGTACCGAAGTACTGGGTCTTTTAACAACACCAGTGTGTAAATTAAAATATAATGGGACTTTGAACTAAAACCCTCGTTTGCTTGTGCCTTTATTCTGTTAATTTTTGTGGTAAAGAGTGTAAACTTATTTTGATTTGTAACCGGTGGCTTTTAGAGCTTATCTGTGTTTATTTAAATATTGACAGGCCTACTCCTGTCTGGCGCCCAAGCACTTTAATTTAGTTATTAAGTAATGATTTAAACGGCCCACCACCGTTACACTACGCATAAACAACAGAAAACTGCACAAATAAAGAGAACTGGAACTGGGGTACATACAGTGGGGCAAAAAAGTATTTAGTCAGCCACCAATTGTGCAAGTTCTCCCACTTAAAAAGATGAGAGAGGCCTGCAATTTTCATCATAAGTATACCTCAACTATGAGAGACAAAACAAGAAAAAAAAATCCAGAAAATCACATTGTAGGATTTTTAAAGAATTTATTAGCAAATTATGGTGGAAAATAAGTATTTGGCCAATAACAAAATGTAATCTCAATACTTTGTTATATACCCTTTGTTGGCAATGACAGAGGTCAAACGTTTTCTGTAAATCTTCACACACTGTTGCTGGTATTTTGGCCCATTCCTCCATGCAGATCTCCTCTAGAGCAGTGATGTTTTGGGGCTGTCGCTGGGCAACACAGACTTTCAACTCCCTCCAAAGATTTTCTATGGGGTTGAGATCTGGAGACTGGCTAGGCCACTCCAGGACCTTGAAATGCTTCTTACGAAGCCACTCCTTCGTTTCCCGGGTGGTGTGTTTGGGATCATTGTCATGCTGAAAGACCCAGCCACGTTTCATCTTCAATGCCCTTGCTGATGGAAGGAGGTTTTCACTCAAAATCTCACAATACGTGGCCCCATTCATTCTTTCCTTTACACAGATCAGTCGTCCTGGTCCCTTTGCAGAAAAACAGCCCCAAAGCATGATGTTCACCCCAATGCTTCACAGTAGGTATGGTGTTCTTTGGATGCAACTCAGCATTCTTTCTCCTCCAAACACGACAAGTTGAGTTTTTACCAAGAAGTTATATTTTGGTTTCATCTGACATTCTCCCAATCCTCTTCTGGATCATCCAAATGCTCTCTAGCAAACTTCAGACGGCCTGGACATGTACTGGCTTAAGCAGGGGGACACGTCTGGCACTGCAGGATTTGAGTCCCTGGCGGCGCAGTGTGTTACTGATGGTAGCCTTTGTTACTTTGGTCCCAGCTCTCTGCGGGTCATTCACTAGGTCCCCCCGTGTGGTTCTGGGATTTTTGCTCACAGTTCTTGTGATCATTTTGACCCCACGGGTGAGATCTTCGTGGAGCCCCAGATCGAGGAGATTATCAGTGGTCTTGTATGTCTTCCATTTTCTAATAATTGCTCCCACAGTTGATTTCTTCACACCAAGCTGCTTACTTATTGCAGATTCAGTCTTCCCAGCCTGGTGCAGGTCTACAATTTTGTTTCTGGTGTCCTTTGACAGCTCTTTGGTCTTGGCCATAGTGGAGTTTGGAGTGTGACTGTTTGAGGTTGTGGACAGGTGTCTTTTATACTGATAACGAGTTCAAACAGATGCCATTAATACAGGTAACGAGTGGAGGACAGAGGAGCCTCTTAAAGAAGAAGTTACAGGTCTGTGAGAGCCAGCAATCTTGCTTGTTTGTACGTGACCAAATACTTATTTTCCACCATAATTTGCAAATAAATTCTTTAAAAATCCTTCAATGTGATTTTCTGGATTTATTTTTCTTATTTTGTCTCTCATAGTTAAGGTATACCTATGATGAAAATTACAGGCCTCTCTCATCTTTTTAAGTGGGAGAACTTGCACAATTGGTGGCTGACTAAATACTTTTTTGCCCCACTGTACCTTTTGACATCCCTGCAGTATTGCACTGACAGTTGGTAAACACCCAGCAGTTTTGCCTAGTGTACCTAAAAATGAGGTCTCTGCAGAACAAAAGTGGGCATTTCTAACTTTGTGGGTGTTTTCAAACTGGTTGGCCTGTCTAAATCATGCAATGAAAATGATGCCCCTTACCTGAACCCACCCCTACACATAACCATCACTATGATGTGAGCCAATCAGGTAGCATGGTCGAAAGCACCCCTCTGTTCCATTAATTTCCTGCAGAGACCTAAGGTGTGTTCGACTTGAAGCGGCGCTGCGCAGAATGATCAGTGTATGACATCAAAGTGCCGCGAGAGTGATAAGAGAGCAGACGGATCTTTATGCTTTCAAATCGCTCTTGCGGTACTTTGATGTCATACACTGATCATTCTGCTCAGCGCCGCTTCAAGTCGAACACACCTCTATACTTGGTCTTCCTGGAAGCCTGTGGGTGTGTTTTTCCAGCCCTCTTTGAAGCTTTAACAGATTTTGGAACACAGGTATCTCTCAAGATTGACAGGAGAAGAGCTGCTCTTCAGAACTAGTTCTGCAGTCTACAGTTGTCCAAGTAAGTGTGCACTTGTGGGCTTATAGTTTATATGTATGTTGGGTACCTCTAGAAGAAAGACAGCTATTACAAATATTCAAACAAAATATTTAGATGTTTTAAAAATGCTAACTAGCAAAATGATGAAATTATTAATTAATGAAATATTACAGAAATAGGACCACAATGCAAACCATTTCTAGACGAGTGGATGCATTTACTTGTATAGACGTGCATATTTTATTATTTTTGCATATTGCTATTGTAAAAAATTATTTAGCAAACTTGAATTTTTAGTCTAGTGTTCTAGATGTCTTCCAGTTTTCTTTGTCAATAGTTTTCCGCCAGGCTTGTAGTTTTATCAAAAACTGCCTGTCATTTACATTTCCAAGAATGGTTGTTACAGTGTAACAATGTACACACATACTGTAGCTCAGCAGGAGGTTTTCAACTGATAATGCAACCATGTTTTTTGTTAGTTTCAGACAGCATAGTGTTTAAGGACCCTGGACTTTTTACCTCACAGGATGCATGTTTGTTGTAGCCTTAAGTAGATCCACATCAGCACAGCTTTACCTATTCACAACAATACAAATATCCATAAGTCACGAGTTTGTTTGGAGAAATATAAATGATAAATGACTTATGACAAAACATCACATATTATAGGTGCATTAGTTTTTCCCAGCAAAACTATTAATCATACTAAAATAAAAGCTCAGAATCATTGCAAAAGTTAACTTTCTTATTCCTCTTTCATAAACTAAGATACAATGTTTTGGTAATCAGTTAGCTCAATCTATAGTACGAGTAGAACGACAGCATTCCATTAGGGGTGTAGACTGAACGCTTGGCTTATTCTGTGTTGCAGGTTCAGGCATGATGAAGGGTATTATTCCTAAGAACAAAACCAAAGGTACTGACTTCTGCGGTGTGAACGACTACTATTATATAATCCGCTCTGACCTTGGCTGCTATATGCAGTCAAGTAATTTTAATAAAGCTTTAGACATCACTATATTGAGTCTGCACCCTGCCTGCCAAAATGGAGACCATTACCTTGGTAGTGGAGATGGCTACTTTTACATCATCAAGGGCAAGTCATACCGCAGAGTCAGCAACCTGACGACAGACAGCGATGCTGTGGTTTACATTCTTCATCCCAGCTGCCAGGGTGGAGACCACTACCTCGGAGCCTTTGGCAAGTTTTACATCATCTTCCAAGGAAAAGGCACTTACCGAAGAACAACAAACATGAATAAAGACTCAGATGCTGTAGAATACCCGCTGCATCCCAACTGCAGAGATGGTCTGTATTACTTTGGCCTGCCAAACCACTACTACTTCCTCAAACCTGTCTCAGAGTGGGGTGTCGAGTACTACAAAGAGACCAACTTCAACAAAAATGAGTGCACTGCTGTCTATTCTATTCATCCTGATATTCTTAACTTCCTTCCTGGAGGGCTGTCAATGACTAAAGGCCCAGCCTTTGGCATTTGGGAGAACATTAAAACCATAAATAATGACAGCAATACACCAGTGACATGGCAAAAGAAAGTCATTAAAAGGGTTGGATACAATAAGGAGAAGATGTCCCAGATCACACACAACTGGAAGATAGCCATGTCAACCTCTGCTGAATCTAAAGACCTCTTAGGGTTAATTGTGAAGTACCAGTTTTCTTTTTCAACTGAATATGGAGGTTCACATGTCAGCACTGAAAATGAAAGCTGGAATGAAGCAACTGAAGTGGAAGAAAATCTCACATTTGAGCTGAAACCAAATGAGCGTTTATATCTGTGGCAGTACAAAATTGGTCTTGGTCAAGAACCAGTGTTGTTCTGCCGTGATATAAAGATCGACGATGAGCCAAACCCTCCAACTGAAGTCCGCTGCCACCTGCAAAATAATGAAAATAATATCAGGACCGTTAAACTACATGGATAAACAAGTTTCTCAGTTAAATACCTTATTTCTAACTTTACAAGCAGTTATTTGAATATCTGCAAGAATTTCTGAAAAACAGTAAGGAGAGGAAGTTGGTACTGTATAGCATATAACATTTGGGCTCTGTTTTTAATGTTAATAAAAAGTTGGTTACTGAATTTTAAGTCTTGGCTTTTTCTTTACTGAATCTTATTTACGTGTGTGTTTGACAGCATCTGTCATGGTTTGATTTTCTAGACAACTTCTTGGTCAGCATATAGCCACGGGAAATCCAGAGCACTTTAATGTTCAAAGGATGCAAAGATATTTGTTTGTTTGTTTGTTTGTTTGAGGCTGGAACATATTTCAAAGAAAATTTGAAGGTGGATAAAAACATAAAGATTGAGACCTAATTTGCCACTGTCATTGTTCCTTTGGGTTAGGGAAGTAGGGCAGACAACAATGTTAGCACAAACCCAGCACAACATTTCAACATGATTGTAATATACAACAAATCACATTTGGCCTGTTAATCTCTTTAGTGGATTTTGCCTAGTTTTGGCCTACCCAAACTGAAAAGCTTCCCATGAGTTATTACAAGGCATGTTTATGTTACACATATAGAAAGGAGCAGGCGTCGTTTCTGGTGCAACACATTTAATAGTTTGCATGTAAATCTGCAAGAAAATATATGACAGTTTAAAGTCTTTAAAGTAGTAATTTTTTAGACAGTAATTAAAGTAATTACTTATGGAGCATCTCAATTCCGTGTGTTATCTATCTGGTCGTCTCTGCAGTAACTACTGTATTGTACTGCATTCTAAACTCAGTATAACATTTTCTATTGTTCACAAACAGATGTAAACACATTCACTTGCAAATATAGTTTGCATATCAAGCCTATGAACATGAATTCTACAGAATAACATCAAAAATAAACAATAACAAACTTAATTTGGACCTTTACATTATTCTTTTTCTGTTTACCCACTTTCCAGATTACATACATTCTCTGTCCAAGCATGACTTATTAACTCTAAATAGTATGACACTTTATTATTTTCTAATGTCACTTTTTATGACTCTTTGGTTTCATAAGCAAGCATATCACCTCGTTTGAGTTATTTGTAACTCTAAACTATGGCGGAAGACAAACATAAAATGGCGGACACTAGCGAACTCCACGTGTGCCACATAACTCACGCCACACATCAATCATTTACCAGTGTAACTATCACCATCATAAAACAATTACTTTTCACAACATATTGTCACTCTTGTGCACAATACCGATCTTTGTTTCATGTACAAACTTCCACCGCAGTTGTCTCTGATCGCGTTTTAGCTACGAATTATAATACAGATCTGTGGTGCTCAAAACCTACTTAAAGCACCAAAACAACAGTATAAACTGTTCATGGACCCCTTAATTTAAATATACTGAATTATTCTTACCTGCAAGAAAAGATATGACAGTATAAAGTCAATTACATATGGAGCATCTCAATTCTGTGTGTTATCTATCTGCTCGTCTCCGCAGTAACTACTATATTGCCATTCTTGAGCAGACCTTGGCGAGAGCTCCCCCTAGTGGTTTGGATAATTCACGCCACTGTGTACACATGAAAAGATGTAGCATTCTTGCAGATATCTATTAAAGTAAACAGGAGCCCAAAACACACTTCAAGCCCTTTCAGACAATTAGTCTGGATAAATTACCACTTCTGTATAGAAATATAATAAAACCTCACATTTTAAATGGGGGGGGGGTCTTCCATTTATGTATTTTCTTTACTTGTTTACTTGTTTTTATTTCTTCTTTACACTAGTGCCACATTTACCACCAAAATAATTTTTAATTATAAGCATAGAAGAATAAGAATTATTAAGAATAAGCATAGAAGCAGCACTTTCCATGGCTTTCAATCATGTTTCCGAGTTTTAGAAGGTGTCATAATAGGCCAAGTCCTGACGTTATCCTAACTGGACAACCTGATCTCACAGAATTCCGTGTAATGACCACGGACCCTTAACTCCAAATCCGTGGTGGCATCACGGAATCGCCAAAAATCCCGTGATGGGCTCACGGAAGTGATACCAATGTAAGTCAGTGACAGGCATCATCCGTGGTCCACGCACGGATAAGCGGATTCAAATAGAACTGCATCGGATTCACTCTTTTTACATGGTCCACACACGGATCCGCTGATTCAACACCAGCGCTGCCTCAAGTGACGTCGTAAGCCTATCAGTTTAAATATTGGGGGCTCTTTAAGACCTATTTCAAATATACTTCACGTGAAATATTTTTTCACCATGCCTGAAGCATTCATTGCTCTGTAGTCGTTTGAGCGCTATAGCTTCCTCTTATCGGCTCAAGTTCCGTGATGGTATCACGGAATCTTCCGTGGTCACCACAGTTTCATCCTCACTGAACCTTATTTAGGCCAAAGAAGTCTTCCAAGACGGCATCTGCGATGGCAGTTAACCCGTCAATCTCTCATCTACCCCTGTTTTCGCTGTTTTCATATAATTCAGTCTGATCAGTTTGTAGCCTTTTGCTTATTGTGAATTTCTGTGGTAGACTCACGGACAACCTCGGGTCTCACGCAGTGGCTTGTAGCTACCCTAATGTTGTTTCATTTAAAATAATTTGGCCTACGCTTCATCTGTCATTCATCAACCAAAACTGATGGGCCAACAAGACTGAAAATTAGATGATTAGACTTTAATGCAAATGTGAGTAGCCTATAATGTTGAGTCTATAACTGAAATCCGTGATCGGCCCACGGTGGCCTATCCGTGGGCGACACACAGATTGCCAGGTCTGGTTAGTTGGCCTCAATCAGAAACTCTAAAATGTAGTCTATCAGACTATTAGAAAGTCTAATAGTCAACTCTGTTACAATGTCAATGTCATTTTGTTTTGCCCTGTCCTCAAAAAAAAAAAAGATTGACCGATAGCTGGCCAGGCAACTCCGTGACGAGTCTACAGATTTGCACGCGCCCCACCCTCCAGTCAGTAGTCCAAACAATATTTGGACTAATTTACAAATTATTATTACTGTTTATTGGAAATTGACAGATAGGTCTATATAAACAACCAAAAAAAGAAAACCAGATAAAGATTCAATAAATTAATATTAAATCAGAAGAGTCTTTTGCCATGACGGCGACACGTCACACGCGCATCCCATAACTTCGCGTTTTTTTCCAGTCATTGCGAGGATCACCGTCCACAGGTTGGTAGGTATCTCAAGCCTGTGTTATTGATTATTGATTGTTTATTTCTGTCAAAACCTAATATGTTTGCACCAGTGTCGGTTTCATCCTGGGGATTACTTTGTTAGTTGTAATAATGCTTGAGCAGTTTAGAATGGGCATTTCAGGCCACAGAAACCACATCAAAAATTTTGCCTACGCAACATGTAAAAGGAAAACATAAAAGGGAAAAAGCACTTTCCAGAAAAAGGTTGATTACAACACCAAAGTGCTAGGCTGGTTTGTGTGGTGCCACAATGCATGCTCAACTACACTGATGGCACTGTTACACTGCCCTTCTTCCTTTGGGAAGTGCACTGTTCCGTAGACATTGTCAATGGAAAAGTTTCAGACTCATAATTTTAATCACAAATTTTGATTAACTTACTCCCATGTCTATGAAAATCACTATTGATATTGCATACTATTTGTTTGTATCTTTGTTGTAGTTTTTGTTGAAGTATGATGTTCTAGTCATGTATTGTGAATTGCTGTTGTGTGATACATTTCTGACTTTTACTAACCTTTGAAAGTTGTGCACTATACTTCTATTTTGTAACATGGTGTTTTTATTGTATGTTGCTTAGAAAAAATATCCATTAAGTAATCCTAACCATAAGGTAGGCTGATATTGTATTTGAAGAAAATTTCATTTTTTTTCTCATATAGGCTGCAATGGCAATGGAAAGCTCTGCCATTCCTCAAAAAAGAAAGAGGACTAGGAGAAAGAAATTGGTCACAAGCAGGCGTGAGAAACGTCAGAGAGCACAAAGCCCTGCATTGGGTTAGTTGTTTACTGCACTGTTGTCATAGTTCAATAATGATAATTCACTAAATGTTGGTGGGTGGAAAGATGTTGTGAGCCTACTTTGATGGATGTGTGATGAAATTTTGTGAATTTTCTTGACTAAAATAGATGATAATGTGAGACCCTGATAGACTAGATAACCAAATGTGTTGGCCTCTCCAGCTTCTGTAGTTTCAAGGAACCCAGTGTGTGAGGAAGTTCCAGAGTTGACTGCACGTCTTGGTGAGTATGTCTGTATTATCCCTATGACTACATTTCCTATTCATAACATGGTTTGTGATACCATTACTGTAAGTGTTTACCATGGTCCAAATACATTAAACCAACATTGAGCGGTTAATGTTGTGTGTGGCATAGTCAAAGGCAAATTTTCAGTCATAATTATTGTCATAGTCAACTTTGCTCAGTTGAAGGGTGTAACAGTTATTTAGTTATTTTTGAAAGTTGGAAAGGGAACAGGTTCGAGTCTCAGTTCTGGCAGGGATTGTAGGTGGGGTGAGTGAATATCCAGCGCTCTCTCCACCCTCAATACCACGATTGAGGTGAGACCTTTAAGCAAGGCAATCCCCCCAACTTTAATCAATCCCCCAACTGCTCCCCGGGCGCCGTAGCATTGGCTGCCCACTGCTCCGGGTGTGTGTTCACGGTCTATATGTGCATGTTTGTTCACTACTCACTGCTGTGTTTGTGTGCACATTCCAGGTATGGGTCACCATACTTGGCCACGCCACGTCCTTTCCTTTCCTTTTTTCAGAAACACGTCTTCAAGAGTTGAGGGTACTCTTACCTCAGTTGAGTATCCGGTGGCAACTGAAAAGACAGTGTGGGCACAACGACAGGTGCTTGCGGATGTAAGAGCAAAAACAGCTAGTCCAGTGCTCCTTGATGCCAAACTCTCTGCTGAAAGAGTCATCGAGCACATTTGCAATAAATGCCATGCTGGAGAGGCTGTCATTAGGTGCCTGGATTGTGTTCCTATGTGGAACTATGTGAGTTTCTATGTGGAAGCTGTGACATAGAGGCCCACAAAATGTGTTTCATAACAGGAGGCAATATTTCATGGCTACATGGAGCCTATTCCCCTACAAAGGCTGTGGTGTTAGATGACAATGGCCAGCCTCACTTTTGTGAACAGGGTATGTTCATTCAAAAAATTTTGTTGACTAGTAAAGAGTAATTCCACAAATATTCTTTGTTGATAGAATTTGTCAATGGAAAAGTTTTAAACTGTTAACGTTAATCACTCTGAAAGAGATAGGGTGCGTCACAATCAGCTCCCTAGCTCCTGAGCTCGTCAATCAGTAGATCGTGTACACGAGTTCGGTCACTGGTAAGTTCCCTGACTAACTGCACATTGATCAATCGAATTACAGTGACGTGATTACAAACAGCGTCAATGGACAACATAGTAGAACATCATCACTGGAATTAATAAACAACAGGCAGGACAGGCAGAATTTTATATTATTTTTTATTCGCTTCAAATCAAATCACTTTTATTGTCACATCACAACAGCACAAGTGCCTTGGTGAGTGACATTCTTATGAGCGTGCTCCAGACAGTGCAAAAAGAACAACAAACAATTTACATATGGACAGACAGTGCAAAAAAAACTGCACTGGAGCATTTACAGTGCTCCAGACAGTGCAAAAAAAACAACAACAATTTACATATGGGCAGTGTCACGGTCGCGCTGCGGGAAGGACACGGGAGACGAGAGGTAAAAGGAATAATGGGAATTTAATGACGGAACACAGGATACACAACCACATAGACGAGTTGACGGACAAAGACTCAGGGAAAACTCAGGGCTTATGAACACATAACACAATCAAGGGAAACAGCATCAGGTGAGGAGCAAATCAAACACAGATGGGGATGAATGAACTAATGACAGGAAAGACCATATAAGGGTGTGGAAACACAAGGAAAAGGAAGACAAAGTCTGACATTACCCCCCCCCTTCCAATAGGCGCGTCCCGCGCCGTACGACATCGAAAGGGGAGGGGGGGTGGGCACTCTGGATGCCTCAAGGACCTGGAGACCGGACAGGTGACCTCCAGGGCGGTGCCCGTTCCGGGACCCATGGCGGATCCGGGGACTCAGGTGGCCACGGCGGATCCGGGGATTCCGGCGGCCATGGCGGAGTAGGGTGCTCTGGCGGCCATGGCGGATCGGGCGGCCATGGCGGATCCGGGTGCTCGGGCGGCCATGGCGGAGCAGGGAGCTTGGGATGCCTCCATGGAGGGTAGCCCCCCCCCAAAATTTTCTTGGGGAAGCTCCCCATCTCAGAGGGGCGCTCAGGAGCCGTGGAAGGCGAGCTGGACAGGGCCAGCGGAGGGAAAGGTGAACTGGACGGGACCAGCGGAGCTAAGGGTGAGCTGGACGGGACCAGCGTAGGCCAAGGTGAGCTGGACAGGACCAGCGGAGGCCCAGGTGAGCTGCACAGGAACAACTCTTGGGGCGCTCTGGAAGCGCAGACTTTCGTGGGCGCTGGTAGCGCGGACTCCCGCTGGCACTTGCTGCGCGGAGCCTCGGGGGCGCTCGGGAAGCGCAGGAGGGGCGCTGGACGGGACCAGCGGAGGCCAAGGTGAGCTGGACAGGACCAGCGGAGGCCAAGGGGAGCTGGACGGGACCAGCGGAGGCCCAGGTGAGCTGGACGGGACCAGCGTGGGCCAAGGTGAGCTGGACGGGACCAGCTGAGGCAAAGGTGAGCTGGACGGAACCAGCGGAGGCCAAGGGAAGCTGGACGGGACCAGCGGAGAAGCATGAGGTGAGCTGGACGGGACCAGCGGAGGCAAAAGTGAGCTGGACGGGACCAGCGGAGGCCCAGGTGAGCTGGACGGAACCAGCGGAGGCCAAGGGGAGCTGGACGGGACCAGCGGAGGCAAAGGTGAGCTGGACGGGACCAGCGGAGGCAAAGGTGGGCTGGACGGAACCAGCGGAGGCAAAGGTGAGCTGAAGGGACCAGCGGAGGCCCAGGTGAGCTGGACGGGACCAGCGGAGAAGCATGAGGTGAGCTGGACGGGACCAGCGGAGGCAAAAGTGAGCTGGACGGGACCAGCGGAGGCCCAGGTGAGCTGGACGGGACCAGCGTGGGCCAAGGTGAGCTGGACGGGACCAGCGGAGGCAATGGTGAGCTGGACGGGACCAGCGGAGGCCCAGGTGAGCTGGACGGGACCAGCGTGGGCCAAGGTGAGCTGGACGGGACCAGCGTGGGCCAAGGTGAGCTGGACGGGACCAGCGGAGGCCCAGGTGAGCTGGACGGGACCAGCGTGGGCCAAGGTGAGCTGGACGGGACCAGCGGAGGCAAAGGTGAGCTGGACGGGACCAGCGGACGCAAAGGTGAGCTGGACGGGACCAGCGGAGGCCCAGGTGAGCTGGACGGGACCAGCGTGGGCCAAGGTGAGCTGGACGGGACCAACTTTTGGGGGCGCTCTGGAAGCTCTCGTGGGTGCTCGGGTGGTGCTGACTTTCGTGGGCGCTCGGGTGGCGCTGACTCTCGTGGGCGCTCGGGTGGCGCTGACTCTCGTGGGCGCTCTGGAGTGCTGGACGGAACCAGCGGGGAAACTTGAGGGTGCTGGCGAGGAGCAGGCACCGGAGGGCGCTGGCGAGGAGCAGGCACCGGAGGGCGCTGGCGAGGAGCAGGCACCGGAGGGCGCTGGTGAGGAGCAGGCTCTGGGGCTGGGCTCCAATCCATCCTCGTATGTCACCAACAAGCCCAGGGCACATGAGCCTCGGGAGGTGGGCTTGCGGTGGCTGGCGGACTTACGTGAGCGCGAACGGCCGCTGACTTCCCGCGAACGGCGGGCTTACGCGAGCCGCGAACAGCCGCTGACTTCCCGCGAACGGCGGGCTTACGTGAGCCGCATAACGGCCGCTGACTTCCGCGAACGGCGGGCTGGGCGGCCGCGGGCGGCGCCGGGGATCAACTGCGGGCGGCGGCGGTGCTCCTCCATCTTTCTTTTGTGGTCCGTCAATCTGTCACGCTCGGCGCTGGGAAGGACACGGGAGACGAGAGGTAAAAGGAATAATGGGAATTTAATGACGGAACACAGGATACACAACCACATAGACGAGTTGACGGACAAAGACTCAGGGAAAACTCAGGGCTTATGAACACATAACACAATCAAGGGAAACAGCATCAGGTGAGGAGCAAATCAAACACAGATGGGGATGAATGAACTAATGACAGGAAAGACCATATAAGGGTGTGGAAACACAAGGAAAAGGAAGACAAAGTCTGACAGGCAGACAGTGCAAAAAAACAACAAACAATTTACATATGGACAGACAGTGCAAAAAACAACAAACAATTTACATATGGACAGACAGTGCAAAAAACAACAAACAATTTACATATGGACAGACAGTGTAAAACTGCACTGGAGCATTACAGTGCTCCAGACAGTGCAAAAAAAAAAAAAACAATTTACATATGGACAGTACATATTTACAGACTGTACAGAAGACAATGTGCAAAATACACATACATATACTCAGTACACATAGTGTACTATAAAGACACACTCAATTATCAGTGACACATTATACACCGTATGGGCATCTACATTATGTACAGTATCTATACATAATGTAGTCTATACATAGTAATAATGTGAGGTGCAACAGATTATAAATTAACAGCAGATTGGTTGAGCAGCAGATAGATGTGCAAAGGTGCAACAGATTATTCATATGCAGTGTCGTGGATGTGCATTGTATGGTGTCCAGTGATAGCAGATAGGTTGTGTTAGTGCAGTGTGTGCGTGTAGTCCAGTTGTACTGTGTTAAAAATGCAGTGCATGGCATGTTGTGTGAGTGGGAGTGTGATGTAGGTGAGTTATTTCTAACTGTTCATTAGCCTGATAGCCTGAGGGAAAAAGCTGTCCCTCAGTCGGCTAGTGCGCGATCGGATGCTGCGGAAACGTCGCCCTGAGGGCAACAGAGAGCAGTCTGTGGGACTGGTGGCTGGAGTCTTTGATAATCCTCCGGCTTTCCTTGTACACCGCCTGGTGTAAATATCCTGGAGGAGGGAAGCTCACCTCCAACAATGTGGCGGGCAGTTCGCACGACACTTTGCAGAGCCCTGCGGTTGCCAGCGGTGCTGTTTCCAAACCAGGCGGTGATACAGCCGGTCAGGATGCTCTCCACAGTGCAGGTGTAGAAGGACCTGAGGATTCTGGGGCTCGTTCCAAACTTCCTCAGCCGTCTCAGGAAGAAGAGACGCTGATGTGCCTTCTTCAGCACTGCATCTGTGTGAGCAGACCATGTGAGATCCTCGGTGATGTGAACGCCGAGGAACTTAAAGCTGGTCACCCGCTCCACAGGTGTCTTGTCGATGGTGATGGGTGTGTGTTCTCTGCTCTGTCTCCTGTAATCCACCACCAGCTCCTTGGTCTTGTCGATGTTGAGTGAGAGGTGGTTCTCCTGACACCATTTAGTCAGGGTACTCACCTCCTCTCTGTAGGCCGTCTCATCGTTGTCGGTGATCAGGCCTATCACCATTGTGTCATCAGCAAATTTGACGATGACATTCGAGCTGTGTGTAGCTGTACAGTCGTGTGTACAGGAGTACAGGAGTGGGCTGAGGACGCAACCCTGCGGTGCACCAGTGTTGAGGATCAGGGAGATGATGTGTTGTTGCCCATTCTGACCACCTGACTTCTGCCTGTCAGGAAGTCCAGGATCCAGCTGCACAGAGATCTGTTCAGTCCTAGAGTCTGGAGCTTCGCAACCAGTGTGGCAGGCACTATGGTGTTAAATGCCGAACTATAATCCACGAACAGCATCCTCACATAGGTGTTCTTATTTTCCAGGTGGGAGAGAGCAGTGTGCAGGGTGAAGGCAATAGCATCGTCTGTGGAACGGTTACTGCGGTATGCAAATTGTAGTGGGTCCAGTGAAGCAGGCAGCACAGAGCAGATGTAGTCTCTGACAAGCTTCTCAAAACACTTGCTGAAGATGGGGGTCAGAGCAACGGGCCTCCAGTCATTCAAGCATGTGATTTTATTTTTCTTTGGTATGGGCACAATGATGGATTTTTTGAAGCACGAGGGAACCACAGACAGAGAGAGGGACAGATTGAAAATGTCTGTAAAAACCCCAGCTAGCTGGAAAGCGCATGCTTTGAGCACACGGCCTGGTATACCATCAGGGCCCACGGCTTTACGGATGTTCACCCGTTTAAAGGATCGGGTTACGTCCCGCGACAGAAGCGTGAGTGGACTGACCTCTTTTGCGCAGCAGCCGCGCAGCGCCTCTGTGTGTGCGGTGTTATCAGCCTCGAACCGAGCATAAAAGGTGTTGAGCTCGTCCGGTAGAGGCGGCAATGTTTACAGTAGCTGGTTTAAAGCCTGTGATGTTGTTGATGCCCTGCCACATGCTTCTTGGGTTATTGTTGTTGAAGTGTTCTTCAACTTTGTTTTATATGTTCGTTTGGCTGCTTTGATGGATCTCCTGAGATCGTAACTGGCTTGTTTCCGATCGTCAGTGTTTCCGGATTTAAAGGCAGATGTCCGCTGACAAGGCTGATCGAACATCACTGTTAATCCACGGTTTTGGTTGGGGTAGATACGGATTGTTTTGGTCAGAACTACATCATCTATACACTTCCTGATGAAACACGTGACCGTATCTGAATACGCCTCTATGTCGTCTTGAGACGCTGCCCGGAACATGTGCCAGTCCAGGTGATCAAAACAGTCCTGTAGTATAACGTCCGATTGGTCCGACCAGCAATGAACTGTCCTGAGGGCGGGTGCTTCACGTTTCAGTTTCTGCCTATAAGCAGGCAGGAGCAGAACGGAAGAGTGATCCGATTTGCCGAAAGGTGGGCGGGGGAGGGACTTGTATGCGTCCCGGAAGGGGGTGTAACAATGGTCGAGTGTACGATCTCCACACGTGTTGATGGTGACGTGTTGAAAGTATTTTGGAGCTATTGTTCTGAAGTTGGCTTTGTTAAAGTCCCCCGTGATAATAAAAGCTGCATCTGGGTGCGCGGTTTCCTGCTCACTTATATTCCTGTACAGTTCCTTGAGTGCCTGGTCTGTGTTGGCTTGGGGGGGTATATAAACAGCCGTGATTATGATCGCTGTAAAATCCCTCGGTAGCCAGAATGGTCGACACAGAAGCATATGAAATTCCAGATCAGGGGAGCAGAAGGATTTAATAGAGTGTATGTTCCTTTCATTACACCACGAGTTGTTGATATAGAAACAAACACCTCCACCTCTGCTTTTCCCTGTGAGCTCCTTTGTTCTATCCGAGCGGTGCACGGAGAAGCCCGTGAGCTCGATGGCTGAGTCTGGAACTATAGCAGACATCCAGGTTTCTGTGAGGCAAATAACGCAGCAGTCCCTTGTTTCTCGTTGGTATGAGATGCACGCACGCAGTTCACAGAGTTTGTTATCCAGTGACTGAACGTTGGCCAGTAAAATGGTTGGAAGAGGAGGTCGGAAAGCACGGCGTCTCAGTCTGACGAGAACGCCAGCTCTTTTCCCTCTTTTCGGCGTCTCCTCGATTTCGCAACCCACACAAGGGCTCTGATGCCGTGTCTGAACAGTCCACCGGCATTCAAAAACTCAAAGTCCGGTTTGCGTTGCGTGACGGAGGAACCAATGTTCAGAAGCGTGTCTCTATCGTGAACAGTTATACTAACAACATCTAACACGTAAAACAACAAAAACAAATAAAACATACGAAAAACTGCAAAGTTTTCCGGAGCTCGCATAACACGGCTGCCATCCTCGGCGCCATCTTGACTATTGTCTTTAAACACATCGTTCTGTTACATGTTCTTACTACATTTGAGCGAATGTTAATTATAAATGATAATTAGATGTGTTCATTGCCTGTCTAGTGATGTCTGTTTATGTTGAAATATACACAAAAAAAGGTCTGTCTTTTCAAATCTTCTATTGTGTGTCATTATATTTATCGTGTTGACTCGTGTGGTTTATGTTTCACGATTCAGAAATATGACGTTATTTCCGGTAGGAGCATAGTGAGCACCGATGCTCCCTAGTTTTTGTGGTACATTGTGGGATTTTTCAGGGAACGAACGTTCAAGTGCACTGGAAATATTTCACGATTGAGACAGCCCTTAAAATGGTCTGATCAGTGCCCTTACTACTAAACAAGGGAGCTGATTGAGTTATGCACCCATAGTTTTTGTTTATTTTTGAGTGGGTTTGTGTTTGAAATGTGCTAAAACAGTTTCCTTTTAAAAGAAAACCGTGATAATGGCATATCTATTTTGTTGATGTTGGGTTTGAATTACTAATATGACAAGCCTATAGTTATGCTGTAGGGATTGAGGAAAAATGACAACTTCTTGCATTGCAGTATGTCGATTGCCCTTGCCCACACAGAGAGCAATATGTGAGTGCACCCATGAGATTGAGGTCACTGGGAAGCATATTTCAGTGGTCACCATGGATGGTAAGTTTGGAGTCCAGCTTTTTGTTTTATAGTACCACAGAACTTAACAAGTTAAAGCTTTTCTCTTAAGAAACAGATACCAGCTGATACCAGTTACCAAATGTACCAATGTTACCAATGCTAATGCCTTATTAAATACTACCTATTACCAATCACCTTTGTATCTCTGTATGATATGAAGAATGGACTGGTGAGTTAAAACAGTTGGATCTGTAAAACATAGTCCTATGTGTCTCTTTTTTCACAGGACGACGATGTCTGTTTGCCCCGTAAGGTTTGCCCTACCTGCTTTGCGGAATGGACTCCAGAGGTGAAAGACCTTCTGAACTACCGTTACTGGCCAAGCACCACCAGCTACTAGACACTGTATCGTTTTGATATCTTTGAAGCTTTTGCACACATGAAGGTATCTGCTCCTTCAATGTCAAGACATGCCTTTTTAAAGCTGCTGGAGCACCGATCTGTTCAGGCTGGAAGGGTAAATCTGCATGAATCATATTGTAACACAGAATTATATTACTGTACCTGTAATATTGTGGGTATGTTTCTTTTTAATAAACATTAATCAAATGTTTTTATGTCATAGCCAGGGAATATCTGTGCAGACACCTTTCAGAAAAGCTTTTTTGAATATTGTTTTTGCAAACACACGGAAGAGGTGATGTGCGATGTCAATAGCTTTTATTGTCCAGCATGTCACCCAGACATGTTTGTATGTTCTGATGGCAATCGCAAACATTATCACTTTAGAAAATCAAGGGGGTATGTACACACACACACACACACACACACACACACATTAATTCATATCAAAAGAACATAGATATAGTAGAGTAATGTAGAGTAATCAGCTGAACAACTACTTAAACTCAAATGGATACCTGGATAATTTTCAATCTGGTTTCCGCGTGCATCACAGCACAGAGACAGCACTCATTAAGATAATAAATGATATTCGCTTTAAATCTGATTCTGGCAAAATATCAGTGCTGGTACTACTAGATCTTAGTGCTGCGTTTGACACTGTCGATCATAACATACTTCTAGAGACTGGAAAACTGGGTCGGGCTTTCTGGGATGGCACTCAAATGGTTCAGGTCATACTTAGAAGGGAGAGGTTATTATGTGAGTAGGAGAGCATAAGTCTAAGTGGACGTCCATGACATGTGGAGTCCCACAAGGCTCTATTCTTGCACCGCTCTTGTTTAGCCTGTATATGCTCCCACTAAGTCAGATAATGAGGAAGAACCAAATTGCCTATCACAGCTATGCTGATGATACCCAGATTTACCTAGTGTTATCTCCAAATGATTTTACCCCATTGACTCCTCTGCCAATGCATTGATGAAATTAACAGTTGGATGTGCCAAAACTTTATTCAGTTAAACAAGGAGAAAACTGAAGTCATTGCATTTGGAAACAAAGATGAAGTTCTCAAGGTGAATGCATACCTTGACTCTAGGGGTCAAACAACTAAAAATCAAGTCAGAAATCTTGGGGTGATTCTGGAAACAGATCTTAGCTTTAGTAGTCATGTCAAAGCAGTAACTAAATCAGCATACTATCATCTCAAAAACATTGCAAGAATTAGATGTTTTGTTTCCAGTCAAGATTTGGAGAAACTTGTTCATGCCTTTATCACCAGCAGGGTGGATTATTGTAATGGTCTCCTCACCGGCCTTCCAAAGAAGACCATTAGACAGCTGCAGCTCATCCAGAACGCTGCTGCCAGGATTCTGACTAGAACCAGAAAATATGAGCATATCACACCAGTCCTCAGGTCCTTACACTGGCTTCCAGTTACATTTAGGATTGATTTTAAAGTACTTTTACTCGTTTATAAGTCACTCAATGGTCTAGGACCTAAATATATGGCAGATATGCTCACTGAATATAAACCTAACAGACCACTCAGATCATTAGGATCGAGTCAGTTAGAAATACCAAGGGTTCACACAAAACAAGGGGAGTCCGCTTTTAGCTATTATGCAGCTGGAACCAGCTTCCAGAAGAGATCAAATGTGCTAAAACATTAGCCACATTTAAATCCAGACTCAAAACTCATCTATTTAGCTGTGCATTTGTTGAATGAGCACTGTGCTACGTCCGAACTGAATGCACTATTTTATGTATAATCCTTTTCTATTTAACTGTTTTAAATTTCATTTTAAATCAATTTCTATATCATTTTAAATTTCCTTATTTTATTATTTTTAACTCCTTGTTTTTATTGCTGTGAATGATTATTTCACTTTCTTTTATGTAAAGCACTTTGAATTACCACTGTGTATGAAATGTGCTATACAAATAAACTTGCCTTGCCTTGCCTAATGTCTGGTCAGTTAAAATAGTTTTTTTTTTTTTCACAGGACTGAGGAACCCTCTCTATATGCAGGGTTATTTCTTGCCCAGGATGAGGAGGTATCGGCCTTCCTGAACAACATTAGAGGCAGCAGCATGACAAGAGTACATCAAAGATTACATATCATGGCAGTATTTATACTGTTTATGTTTGTCTGTGTTTGGTGTTTATTTGGTAATGCAAGTAATATCTGACTTCACAGGCAAATGACAGTGGGATGTGCGGCGTCTCAAGGTTCAGGGCAAGTAAGGAGTCATCAAAAAAATCATCCTCCAAACTAGATGAAGAGGGCATTCAAGTGGCAGTCTGCAGGTATATGGGTAGACCAGAAGAATGCGATTGTACAGATGACACTTGTCAGTCATGGTGTGTGGAAACACATTTGTTTATAAATCTATCTGAAAGTCATGTTTATTTCCTTATGGGAATCCCCTCAACAGATTTTTTTTTTTTGCTATAAAGATGAAGTTAGGTGAAGTTAGTCACCTGTGTACAGAATTATGGGCAAATGTGTGTGTGTGTGAGAGAGATAGAGAGAGAGAGAGTGTGTGTGTGTGTGTGTGTGTGTGTGTGTGTGTGTGTGTGTGTGTGTGTGTGTGTGTGTGTGTGTGTGTGTGTGTGTGTGTGTGTGCCTGGTATTCATCACATTATGGGGACCAAATATTCCCACAAAGATAGGAATACCAGTAAATTTTGACCTTGTGGGGACATTTTTTAGGTCCCCATGAGGAATCAAGCTTATAAATCACACAGAATGGAGTTTACTGAAAATCTAAAAATGCAGAGAGTTTCCTGTGAGGGGTAGGTTTAGGTGTAGGGCGATAGAAAATACGGTTTGTACAGTAGAAAAACCATTACGCCTATGGAGTGTCCCCACAAAAAATGGAAACCTCTGTGTGTATGTGTGTGTACACATGGAATTAATGTTTGAATAGGTTTTGGATAGCTTTTATTTCCCCAGGTCTTACTGTGTAAGTTGATCATTAACCATATTGTCTTCTTATCTGTCAGACATGGGATATTGCTACGAGGACTGAACCACTACCGTGGTGAGGTATTTGCCTACCCAATGTTTTTGCAGAGGGAATTGTTGGAGAGGGCAAATGTCACTTTCTTCTGCATGGATTTTGTCTGCAGGTAATATCTCTCAGTCATATTGAAACTCAGTAAACCTACTGTATATTAAATGACAAATTCCTCAATTTGTTTTAGATTGATGGCCAAGCAAAGTGTTAATGCTTACTAATGCTGAACTTGTTTTTTAGGTATTGGCCATACCTAAGAAAAGTGGCTGAAGAATGATCAGATCTTCAACCGCTGATGGAAATGAGGCCATTTCTTAGTGTAATGCATGCCAAAGCTCATACAGCGAAAATCACGGTACAGTATCCAGCAACTAATGCAAAAAGTTAAGCAATGATTATTGTTTATCCCAATCTAAAATTTGGGACAACAGACAAAATTATAAGTCTGAGATTATGATATGTTGTTTATTATATTATGCAGATAAAACATGACAACTTTAATGTTCAGAAAATTTAAATTTATGCATAATCCATGATAACATAACATATTTTTGACACTACATTGCAGGTGAGATGGGGTGGCAGAAATCAGGATGGAGCAGGGAACACTATAGGAGAGGAAGTTGAACAAGTATGCTATTACTTACATTATTGTAACTATGTGGATATAGGAGACTTCACTGATACCTTTACGTGAGAGACAAGCAGAGTGTAAGGATAAAGTACATCAGGACACCAAACAAAGATCCATGCTTGCTGGAATGAGAGTCAGAACATGTTGTAAACTGTAGTTGCAACACCCATTATTTCAGAGTAAAAACTCAGCACTGTAGGTGTATGCATGATACATCACCATTTCCTCTAAGCTGCACCATTTGCCACCCCAGCCTACAAGAATTTTCAGACTGCGCAGCACACACAAAATCCTTGACACGTTTTGGTTGGGACACAGGCCAGATTACAAGAACTGAATGTTGGTGACAGTGCAAAATCATTGAGTGACGTGTGATTCCTTCAAAAGTTTGCCATGCCATTGTGAGGTTTTAAACGTAGACCAAAAATCACAGGTGGCTAAGCATGTCACAGTCTAAGATTCAGCATCGTTTCCAACTTTGCAAAATCAGGCCTGATCCTTCCAATTTTGCCGTCAATGGGTGAAATGGTGTGGTCTGTTCATTCTACAGTGGAAAGCTAGTTGATGATGAGGAAATATTAGCTAAACAATAAGAAGGGCAATATGTTCATAAAATACTTGGAATCGCAGACATAAAATGAAATATTTATGCTTGTGTATGTGTGTGTGTTTGTTTTGTAAGGTAATATATGTATAAATTACTTTCTATATGGTTTTATATCTAGGTCAACAGTTTTCTCTCCAGGGCAGCTCTTGTCACAAAATACATGACGAAGGCAGGTTGGTATGACACATTACACTTAAATCTTATACAGTACTGTGATGAGTCAGTTCTGATTGCTTTAAAATGCAATTTCTCCCTCCTTAGTGAAGTCATTGTTGTATTAAGTCATGTCTAAATGATTTTTCAATTGCAATGGTTTTTCCATGTAAATTGATCCTATCGTGCATGTGGATTTATTTTTTATTTGCAATTAGGGAGAGAGAATATGCTGACTCAACAGGCCATGGGGTGGAACAGAAAAAAGACAGAGAACCTCCACAAAGTCTTGGCTCAAAGATATATCAAAAGTAAGGGCATTTTGCAATGGTCTTCTTGTCTGACACAACAACAAACAGCAGACTTGGAGCCTGGGCATCCGCAATAAGCGCATTCATCCATTAATTTATATACATTAATAATATCTTGATCTGGTGAAGGTTTTGGCTAAAAGCTTGCATTAAGGTGTGTGATTTATAGATCTCTGAGAGGGCAAAGCTGGAAGCTGCCAGATTCAGTGAATTCCAGAAAAACAATCACCTCACTGAACAAACAGTACAGCAGTGGGTATGTGATGTTCAGCGATGGGCAGTCACAGGTAAAATAATACACATCACTAATTTTCCACAAACTGTTAATTACTTTGTTCAAATATGTATTACAAGGTGATCATATGACTGTCTTACATATTTAGAGCTAGTCTCCACACCAGGGAGCACAGAGGACCTCAGAGCTGAGATAGAGAGCATCACAGTTAGCCTGCTCCGCAAGAAGCAAGACCTCTATCGTCAACATGGTAGGTTGACAGATTTTCAAATGGTACATTACCAAATCAAAAAAAAACTGTTTTCATCAGTTTTCTTGTTTCACTTTGCAGATAGCAACAAGACAAGGCAAAGGAAGAGAAAGAAAATAAGATATTTAAAGAAAAAACTAAGAGAAAAGATCTTGCAGTACAATTTAGCTGAAGAGGATAAGATTGATGAAGAGTTGGCCTGCAGTTTGACGGAAGACTACATCCTGCCTTGGGAGAGACTTGGAGATGGTATGGTAGCTTGTCTTGTCATGTTCTCTAAAATTTATTCCCACATGCCTATGGTCTAACAATGAAAAAAAATCAGTGTTTGTGGGTATGTGTTTGGGTTTGTAACATAATTATGAATACAATATCAATAAATGTCATTTTTCCATCACTTTCCTCTACTTAAAGGCCACTCCTTCAGGTTAAAACGGACAGTTTTTGACCAAATTATGCTACTTAAACGCCTTGAGGAGGAGCTGAGCACTCTGGTCAAAGAGATGTCCCAGCACATCAAGTCTCTCCAGAAGGAAATAAAGGGAGTGGAGAAGCACAAAAAGAACATCAGAATGGGCAGTATGTCAAATTCTGAACATTATTTCCTCACTAAATATGTGTTTTCCTTGCAACAAACATCCAAAAACAAGACAATTAGTAACATCTTTCTGTTTTATGTGGCTCTACATACTATGATTTTGGAATTTAATATTTGTAATTGTAATGTTTGGGAAAAAACTAACCCTCCTGCTATGTGATGTATAATCATTTATAATCGTTTAATACAGATTTTGGTGACATGTCGGAGGATGCTGCAGAGGGTTGGAAAAGTGTCCTCATGCGGCGGTCTTCTGCACTGGAGAAGTTATGTCAAGAAGCCGTAAGCACATATCGTGCTATAGTTGATGATCTCCAGATACAGGACTCAGAATGCAGGACAGACACTGATGACGATGAATATGACCTCAGTAGTCCGGAGTCAGAGGAAGGAGACCACTCTGTTTTATTTTGTTTTTAAATTCTCATCATCATCGTCCCTGCAGAGAGTTGTATAGACTGCACAGAACATCACAAATCAACAGTTTCCTGCCCTGGATGACATCATCAACTCCCATTGCCTCCAAAAGACACACAGCATCCTCAAGGATCCATCCACACTGCCCACCAACTGTTTGAACTAATGCCCTCCAGAAAATGCTACAGGTCCATGAAAACATGAACATAAGACTAATGAACAGTTTCTTTCTCAATGCCATTACCACACTGAAGTCTGACATCCACCAAATGCAACATGCAACAACCACTATGAAGCACTTTAACCTAAATAGCAATTTAGGCCTATCATGGACTTTTGGACCTTCCAGAACATTTGCTTTAACTGTATATGTTTGACATGACTGTATGTCATATTTAGGTATGCACTGTTGCATTTTCTTGTGTTATATGTTGTTGGATGTGTCGATATGAGCACACCAAGACAGATTCCTATCAACTTATGAAACGGCTACAATAAACTTGAATGTGAATTTGAAAATGTTGTAAATTATCTGAGATTTCAATTAAAGTGCATAAACTGCACAACTGCCCAGTTGTCTTCATTGAAATCTGCATTTTACAGTATATTGTCACATGTACTGCTGAAGTAGAACTGGTGAAAATCTCAACAGAAATCATTCATTGTCCAGGGGACCTGGTGACACTTGGCAGTGATTAACTAGCCTGTAACAACCATGCTAGTATTTACTGTAACTTCCTACAAAAAAATCTGAACATGTGAAGTGTGCTGATAAGTTCAGAGTTGGAAACAGGATAGCAAGGTCTTAGCCGATGACAGAAAGTATAATAAAGCTACATGCCAGATATCTACCACCTGTCTTTTCACAGCCTCATATATCCCTTATCCCTGTGCATTGCTCAGTTTACCAATTGACTAATTCATCTTTGAGTAGGCCTACCTGCCAGACACTGTCCTGTTTTCATAAAATGGAAGGTATCTGCAAAAGCTATCAAATCATCAGACACTATGATAAGTTCCCAACTCCAAGTTGATTTTGATTTAACTTGATTTGGATACAATCATGGGTACATTTTTTATTCACTTGATGGGCATGAATTCAATTCCATCCAGTGATGATACAAACCATTGTTTCATCACTGATGGATCCCTATCAGTTTGTTTAGGCTGTGGAAGATGCCATAAGCCTGGCTGTTCACTTTACTCTGCTACATTTGGAGTCAAGTAACACCAGAAAGCCAGAAAGCCATGAACATCAATATAGCTCTGTGTCGCTTTATACTGAACTTCTAGAGCAATAGAAACACCTTCAAACCACCTGCAGCTGAACACCACTAAGACTAAAGAGATGGTGGTGGATTTCAGGTGGTCTAGCCCCCCTCTGCTACCAGTCTCAATTGAGGGGGTAAATGTGGAGATGGTTAGGCCATACAAATATCTGGGGCTATATCTGTATAATACACTGAACTGGTCATCAAACACAGAGGCACTGTACAGGAAAGGGCAAAACAGGCACTATTTCCTGAGGAGGCTGGGATCCCTTAATATTATCAGAAAAGTCCTGATGATTTACTGTAGCAGCCTGTCATTGCCAGTGTCCTCTTTTATGCTGTGGTGTGCTGGGGAGGCAGTGCTAAGAAGAGAGACACTGGACGACTGCATAAACTGGTGAGGAAGGCCGGCTCTGTGGTCAGGCTAACTGGAGGCCTTATCGTCAGTGGTGGAATAATGGACCCTGAGTAAGCTGATGTCAATCATGGACAGTGACCTCCACCCACTCCACAGAATACTCACTACGGAAGAGCATGTTTAGTGGCAGAATCTTGTTGCTGTAATGCTCAACAGACAGACTGAGGAGGTCCTTTGTCCCCAGGGTCATCCAGCTTTTAATGCAACACAGAAGGAGAGGGTGTTATGGACTTTTGTGCATGAGTCTGCCCTCTCTGCCTATACCACACCATGAAGCCGTTACTTGCTTTACTGGATTTTTACAGTCTTCCTGCTTTTAATAGCTGTTCTATTTTGTGATTTCTGGAACAAAGGTCTGTTGAACATCAAGAGGAAGCTTGAGGCTTATTTGTTTCAGGCCCAATGTGAGGTTGACAACATGAAAAGTAAGGCAGAGAAAGCCAATAAAGAAAAGAAAAGCCATTTGATACAAGATTTTTTGCCTATTTGTGTTATATTCCTCTGCCAACATTAAAGTAGGGTGACCGTATTTTGGTTACCGAAAACCAGGACACTCGGCCCGGCAATGAGATCCTCAAATGATACTCAAAGATGCCTTATAATTTCAATAGGCCTACATTTAAAGTATGCCTCCTATGTATGGATAGAAAATTGTTATATTACAAAAAAACTATCTATAACCAAAGACACAAATTCAGATAGGCTTCTCAGAGGTTACTCAGCATGTTTTATTATGACAAGTTTAAAAAATAACGAATGAAATAATGATAGAAATAATGTATCTTCTGTATTTAAAAATTAAATAAATAATAACAAAAAAATACCTCTGCTATATAGCTCCCACAAACTTACAAAAACTGTGCCCTAGTGCCGGTCAATTTAATGGCCCAATGAAAAACAATGAAAACCAGGACATTTTCATCACTTTATAAAAACAAACAGGACGGCCAGGACAGGACGTGAAAACAGGACATGTCATGGGAAAATAGAACGGTCACCCTAATTAGGGACATTCAATTTTACAGTGACTGACAAGTGTATACAGTCCAGTTATAATTACCACTATGATAGAGAAACTGAAGGGACAAGACACTGTAGGAAGGATAAATAAGAATCAGGAAGTCACTGTAAAGGACATACAGTCCTGTCCATATGAGGCAGAGTCTGGACAAAATGGTTGGCATTAGCTAACATGCCTATTCAACAAATTTCTATTAGTGTGTGATGTGAATATCAGTGCATGTTTCATATAAAACAACTGCATATGTATTTGTAGCCAAATGTATGGATGGAGGATATAATCCATAATCATCACATCTAGAGGGTATTCACCTCTAGCAAATGTATGTAGTCTCTAAAAGTTAGCTTTATTATAGGAGGAAGATTCATTTGTAATTTGTGTGTTGCCTTGTTTCCATGTTGCTGCTGAAAAGATGGGTACTTAAGAGTGTCCCCCTTCACAAAACCTCTATACCTGGGCCTACGAAACAGGACCAGTCTTAGAAAGATGATGTACAATAGTTAATCTGTGTCATTGTCTGTCAAGCATTGATGTCTATAGTGTGATTGCACTGTGTCCTTTTTTACTTGACAGCAGAATCTACCCCGAGTTCCCCTTTGGGACAATAAAGTGAAGTGAACCTGTTACCTGACAGCACAGACTCTACTGCATTGTAACCATTGCTACCACAATGAAGACTGGCGGGGACTTGAAAGATACCTTATAGCCTATAGTGAGTGTGTACCAAAGTCTTTGACAGCAAGGTGAAGGAATGAAATTAATAGTTCCAATACTGACTATACCAGATACTTCCAGACCTCCAGATTTCCAAAAATATGTGTGTGTATATTAGAATACATAATGTTATTATATGAAATAATATATTTTGATATATGGGACTATAGTCCTTATATTTTTCAATATTCTGCAATACATGCATGAACCATGTATAGCCATATATTGATGCAAATATAATATATTTATTTTTTAAATATAAAAAATATATATTTAGCAATAAAACTGAAAAAATACAGTACTATATAGCTTTAATGAAACACTCATTACTTTTTATTAACACAAATCTTTATTAAAATAGGATCTTTATTAAAATAGGATTTGGCAGAGCTGGTGTGAGTAAATGCATGTGTGAAAGCATTAAGCTGCCTCCCAGGTTGGAGGCCACGTTTTCCCACTAGGAAAAAAGAAGACAAGAGGTAGATGATTAGAGAAAAAGTAATGAATAATGACTTCACATTCAAAGCTGTTATATTTACACTACACTTTTAGATTGAAACTCAAAACAGAATTAAGGAATTTACAAAACGTTCCAGAATCAAAATCTCAAGACACTACACTACTACTTAAGAATTCTTGAAAAACAACAACAACACGGTTAAAATTACTCATAACCTGGTAGAAATATGTTAGCACTATATACAGTAGATTACAAAGACTGGAAAACATTGATAATGCAATGTGATATGGCCTGATTTGTCCAATGGGAAATGCATAAGGTCATTAAATGAGACCAAACAGCTGTATAAAGTCAATAATGGTATGGCGTACAGGATAGGTTATGCCTACCCCCCTTTCCTGCAGGAAAGCTACAATTTTATTTTGAATAACCAAGGATAATTAACTAACCATAGCTCGCGGGGCATCCAATCTTACAGGTGTTCAGTCTTTCCCTGTGAAAGGCACAAAAAAAAAAAAAAAAGGAAAATGTGTTACAAGAATTACTGCACACACCTTTACAATGTACCTTTAATTGGAACACTCATTGAATGAGTGACAACATTAAAAGGTATGTGATAAATTTTGTAATGATATCCATTATTTATTTTGCAATATTATTGTGTCTTTGTGAGCAACACACAATTTTTGAGAGATACCAATTTTATACCAATAAAATCTAATTGCCCTCAAAACATCCTAATTTCCTACTAACTTTAGTGTGGTTTTCAAATAATTGCAACAAAAGTACCCAGACTACACAATAGAACTGTAACTAGGGTATCCTTCCAAGGCATTGGTTCCAAGAACTGTGTTCATAGAACTATTGTACCCTAAAGCTCCTATTGACCCAAGAACTTAGATTATGGCTTTTTCTGAGTTATTCTATGTATTCAGGTTATTAAATACAATTTGTGTTAAATATATGTCAAATCATTGCTTGTGTTTTGAAGCACGTTGGGTCAACTACTGTTGTTTTTAAATGTTTTATAGAAATACAATATTACTTTACTTGAATAGATTAAAAAATAAAGTAACATGCAGCATTCCTCTTTGGGCTACATGGATTAAAAAAAAAAAGAGTAATTCTGCTGCCTTGGCCGAGTTGGCTATTGTGCTGCTTGACTAATCAATTGAAATTGTGAGTCATGGTTCATATGCCCAGGGAGAAGACCATACCCCAAGGTAAGAGCTAAAACACTTATAGGAACTGTAGAGCAACTATCTATACAATAGGCCCAAGTAGTTATTGTAGTGTGAACATGAAAGGTTTGCAAAAAGTAATATGAACTGCAAAAAGTGTGAAGGAACCTTTAGTGGCCGAGGGAAAAAAAATGAATGTTTTGCTTGTAAGCTCACTATCCTACCTTTCTCTGCCTTGTTTTAATTATGTCGGGTGCACCTCCCGGTTGTTGTGGGGCAATCTTTCTGTTTTGTTCCATCTGTGTAGGATAAGTACATACAGTAGTGATAGAAGACAATCCAAATGCAAATGTAGCCAAAAGAAAATAATTAAAACCAAACACAAATTAGAGAATAAATATTTTTGGTGTGGCTTTTACTCCACAACTTTGAGTATCTGTAAATGCATCTATATACACTATGCATACAATAATATTAGGACGACTCTGTGTTGATAATGTAAAAGATGGCAGAATATTAGCTTTGTCACATTTAAATTCACCTTTCTTCCTCCGAACTTTTCTTGTCCCTAGATAGACAAATAGACTTGGTTCAGTGCATAAAGAGATTTGATGCTCAAGCATATTCTTGAAAAGGTAAAGAACACAAAAAGCTGAAGAGCTAAAGACCTGAGGGCTGAAACTGCATTCTTGACTGTCCGTGGTTCCAGCCCCTGGTCCACACATGCAGCAGCTGTCAAATCTGAGGATGAGTGGAGAGATGGTGTTGTCTCGTCAAAGTGTACACACATAAACTGGTTAAGCATAACATTATTACCACCTGCCAAATATTGTGTTGACACTGATAATCTCTTCATCACAGCACCTGTTAGTGGGTGGGATATATGTAGTAAACGAAAATGTCCTCAAAGTTGATGGGTTAAAAGCAGGAAAAATGGGCAAACAAGGATTTGAGTGAGTTTGACAAAGGCCACATTGTGAAGGCTAGACACCTGGGTCAGAGCATCTCCAAAGCTGCAGCTTTTGTGAGGTGATACTGGTCTGTAGTGGTCAGTATCTATCAGAAGTGGTCCAAGGAGGGAACAGTGGTGAACTGGCAAAGGGTCAAAGGATCATTGGCGGCCAAGGCTCACCAGTGCATGTGAGGAGCAATGGTTGGCCCATGTGGTCAGATCCAACAGACAAGCTACTGTTGCTCAAACTGCTTAAGAAGCTAATTCAAAGTTCAAATTTATTTCTAAAGCACTGAATAAAACAACGTTGACCATAGTGCTGTACAGCAGTAAACACAATAAATAGAACAACATTAAAAGGATAATATACATGTATATAAATAAATAACGTAAAAGATAGATATAGAATGAAATCAGAGCAGGTATGACACTAGCAAGCTTCGCACTTAACCTTGATCGAAGCTAACGTAAAAAAATATGTTTTCAAATGGATTTTGAACTGCCCAGTGTTGGTGATTCCCTAATATATAGCGGCAAGCTGTTCCATAGTTTAGGGCGGCCACCGCAAACACAGTCCCTCTAGATTTCATCTTAGAACAAGGAACCAAAAGAAGTTTCTGTGATTGTGATCGTAAGGATCTTGTTGGCTTTTGTTCCTGAATTAGGTCAGCAATATAAGGTGGAGCTAGGCCATGTAAAGATGTAAATACAAATAGTAAAAATTTTAACTTAATCCTAAAAGAAACCGGCAACCAATGCAAGGATCTTAGTACTGGGGTAATATGGTCAAATTTCCGAGTGCCTGTAAGCATTCTTGCGGACGCATTTTGGACCATCTGCAATCTATCTAAAACTTTATTTTGGGCACCATAATACAGCGAATTGCAGTAGTCTAATCTCGAGATGATAAAGGCATGGATTACTTTTTCCAAATTTTTCTGTGATAAAAAGGCTTGATCTTAGAGATCATCCTCAATTTAAAAAGCTCTTTCTAACTATTTCATTAATCTGTTTATCAAATTTAAGTGCACTGTCACAAATAATCCCTAGATTTTTGTCTGATATTTTCTAAAGGGGCTCAAGTAACCCAGATCAATTTGGACTGCATTTACAGATTCAGAGGGACCAAAAGAATCAATTCTGTTTTGATTCATTTAGGCTGAAAAGTTCATAGACATCCATGTCTTAACCTCATTTAGACAGGCTATCAGTATTTCCAGGCCAGTGGAATAATTTGCCTTAAATGGTAAATATAATTGGGTGTCGGTTCTAATGCTGGTTCTGGAGGTCTTGGGGCAACCTACTACCAACTACCTGCTAACTTTCTCTATTGAGAGAGGGTGAATGTGGAGACTGTTAATATGTAAAGATACTTGGAACTGCATCTGGACAATAAACTGGACTGGTCTGCAAATACTGACACACTCTACAGGAAAGGGCAGGGAATGTTCGATTTCCTGAGAAGACTGGGGTCCTTTAACATCTGCAATAAACTCCTGTTGATGGTTTACAAGTCTGTCATGGCCAGTGTACTATTCTATGCTGTGATATGTTGGGGTGGCAATACTAGGAAGAGGGGTGCTGGTAGGCTGGTGAGACAGACTGGCTGTGTGGTTGGCACCGAGTTGGAATCACTGACATTAGTAGCAGTAAAGAGGACCCCGAACAGGCTGCTATCAATAATGGACAACGACCAGCAGCCGCTACACAGTACATTCTCCAAACAGAAGAGCATGTTTAATAGCAGGCTACTGTCTCTAACTTGCTCAACAGACAGGCTGAGGAGGTCCTACATTTCCTATGGGATAAAGTATCTATCAATCAATCAATCAATCAATCAATCAATCAATCTATCTAGCTATCTATCTATCTATCTGGTTCTGATAGAAAGGTATCAGAATACACAGTGCACCACTGTCAGGGCTGTTTTGGAAGCAAAAGGGGGATATACCCATTTAACACAATATTACGCAGGTGGTCATAATGTCATGCTTGATAGGTGTAGATTACATGATGTACAATCTGGTCAAAATAAAGATCAGTTGCTGAAGGACATCTCACAAGGATATGAACAAAACAGATACAGCTGCATGAGTTAAACACCTTGTCCTGTAGGAGGGGAGCAAAGATTAAATTCTGCACCATCCATTGTTTCAGACCCCTGGTCCAGACATGCTGCAGCTGTTGAATCTGAGGATGAGTGGAGAGATTGTGTTGTCTCACATAAAAGTTTAGATACCTGTAAAGAAAATAGAGACCCCCTGTCTAAACTACATTCTCACAAAGATCTCAAGGGGAACAACATAAAGCGGAGGTGCCAAATTTGGGCCAAACACACCTTGTTCTGCTGTTGAAGCATTGACCAAAGTCAGAATGACAGTAGCTTCCTGGCTACTTTCTGTTGCCTGGTTCTGTTGTCCTAGAACAGTACAAACACAAAAATGTACAATATGCAATTAGGTCAAAATGGGAAAGGTAAGGTAAATTAAACCTACATCCCACATGCCTTAGATACTTCAAGGTTCAAGGTTCTTTATTATTTGTCACATACACAATCATACAGAGTATAATCAGTAGTGAAATGCAAGTAGAATTGAAGGAAAATACAGCATAACATGAGGAAAGTGAGGAGAAAAAAAAACATCCAGACTATGCTCCTTGGGGAGTACAGTGTGAGAACAGAAAAAACACCTCAGCAACACAAAAGCACATACACCATAGACACACGACATAGCCACAGGGGAAGTGAATCCGGCCCAGCAAGCAGCAATCCGGTCCCGCAGCCACTGATCCGGTGCTGGTCAGACCCGCTTGACAGGCTGGCGGTTCAAAGTGAACGGAGGCGAGTGGTCGGGGGAGGGGCAATGTCTGTAGGGTGGGGAAGGAAGCAAGAGCGTCTCACTGCATTGCTCTCCCGGGGTAGATTCCAGCAACAGCCTTGCCAAGGCCACTGTGTGGGGGAGCCAGAAAAAGATAAGATTGTTTTGTCTTTGGGGCAAGTAAACGCATTCCAATTTTGCGTTACTCTCTCTGTCCATTTTGGTCTCCAATATAATCAATTTTCCTTTGTAAAGCCGTGAGCTTCTCTTTGATAGAATCCATATTGCGATTGATAGTCTCAGTCTCAATGCTGACCGCTCTTCCCACAGCTTCAATCAAGACGGGCAGCCTTGTGAGGCTTTGAACAGCTGTTCCTGTCTTCTGAATTTTTCGATAACCCAGGGCAAAGCCTAATCCAGTCAGCAAAATACCTGTTCCCCTCCGGGAACATCGAGCTGCGTCGAAACGCTAGGGGAACGCCATCAGCGATGTCCAGCTCTGAATCATAAGTGTAATCAGTCAAAATTGACAGCCAGACGTCAGGTGCGGGTGACGTCACGACCAGGATGCTTAAAAGCACGTGATGTGCAGCCGGCGCCAGCTTTTTGTCATTCAGCAAAGCTCTCTGTGTGTGTCAGTCTTTGTCTGTGGGTCTGTTATTATCCAGTTAGGAAATAAGGAAGTTTGTTCTTAAAAAGGCAGGCAAAGAAAGATTAGTACAGACATGTCAAAGGCATCCTTTAAATCAAAGAGGGGCGAGTGGTTCACAGTACAGACAGTGTGTGACTCCTGCAGGAGTGAACCACTCTGACAAAAGCTGGCGCCACCTCTCCCACGTCCATCGTATAGCCCGCTGCGAACGTTCCGTCGGGCAGTCAGGTTCCCCAGAACCCAAGTTTCTCATCGAGAAGATGGTGTCAATTGTATTAAGAGACCAGTTGATCAAATCCATAATCTTTCAGTTTGGAGAGCAGTGCAGAGAGCAGTCTCAATACGAGACAAGGGAGCAAAGCAGGGAAGATAAGGGTGAGGACGGGGAGAGAAAAAATGCGACCGCCTCCGTTGAGTGCAAAAGAGAAGAGATGCTTGGAGAAGCATATCTGCCCTTACTATTTCCAACCCTTGCTCACCACCATCTACACATATAATAATATAAAAAGAATTGAAATGAGCTTTTAAATATATATGTTAAATATAGTCTCACCTTCAACCATAATTTTATAAATCTCATGTATGTTGTTCACACACGTTTGTGCATTTGTGCCCATGCCAGATCTTTAGGCAAAATCATTTTAGCCTTCTTGCAGGGGTATTCGAGCAGGAGCAAAGGCCTCCAGCCAACTGCATGTAGCTTCTCTATCTGAAACAAAAACATTAAAAACAATTACAAGTGCTTTGGTGTGGTGTGTATGGATATTTGTGTGCATATCACAAAGCTGGGACACAAATACAGGTCAACATGAAAATCTTAGGATCAAAGCAGACTGTACTTATTTGGCAAATCACAAGAGAAGACAGTATATTGACAAAACACAATGACAGAGCAGTGAACAGTGAAAACTCACTCACTGATGTGATGGTAGCACATCCAGACTCAAAACTCATGTGTTTAGCTGTGCATTTATTGAATGAGCACTGTACTACGTCCGAACACACTGAACTCTATTTTATATACTTTTATGCAATAATTTTTAACCTTTTTCATTTCATTTTAAATCAACATTTAAATATTTTAAAATGATCTGTTTTATTCATGTTTAATGTTGTGATTATCTTTTTTATGCCTATTCTATTTCTTTTTATGTAAAGCACTTTGAATTACCACTGTGTATGAAATGTGCTATACAAATAAACCTGCCTTGCCATGTCACAATAAGATTTCTGCTGGTCTGCTGTCTAATGCACCTCTGTCTTATTGGCCAAGTTCAGTTCACATAATCACATCACCCACAAGATGTGATGTTAACTGGACGTTATGTGCTAACATACTGGCACTTGTGCAAGCCGCTGACAAGGGAAAAGTTACATGTTCTTGATATGAAGAGCTGTGAAACATCACAACAGTATTGCAGGCTATGACCTGATCTTGAGAGTCTCTGGTTAACGTTTTCAATTATAACATGGTTAAGTTAAGATGCTGAAACTGTTGAATAAATAGCCTCCATAAATATGATGCATGATCTTGTCTCAGAATCAGAAAGTCAAATATATAACCTGAAAGGTGTGTAAAACTGCCACTAACCCACGTAGTGATAGCCACTCACATTGTGAACCACCAATTAAGAAAGTGATGCTAACCTGCCATTTGAAAAAAAATGCATTTTAAAGACCCCAAAATCACTGCCCAACAAGCAAGACCTATGTCATTTTGATAACATAATTGCCACTATAGTGACATAGCACAATACAAGTTACTTACCAAAATTACGGCATCATCCAATAAGTGGGAGACCACTTGATTTTTTTTGTTGTTAGCTACCCACGTGTTTTTTTGTTCAAATTCTTCCTTTTTTTTTTTATCTCAGATTTTCAGGCTGTGGGGCATTGCAATTAGGGCACATTTTAAATCCATTAAAGATTTTTCCAGACAAGCAGGAA
The DNA here is from genome assembly GCA_027564155.1 of Gymnocypris eckloni scoliostomus. Lineage (NCBI taxonomy): Eukaryota > Metazoa > Chordata > Actinopteri > Cypriniformes > Cyprinidae > Gymnocypris > Gymnocypris eckloni. The sequence continues at coordinate 5,909,374 of CM050415.1, read as the reverse complement.
AGTTTTTTCAGCCCCTCCCTCTTCGACATGGTGATGCTGTAAACCAGAAAGAGGAAGATATATAAGAATCTGGTATAATCGTTTTGTGACTTGCTGTGCCTACATCAAACTTGAATTGGTTAGTAGTTAACCTAGTACCTTGGTTAGTAGTTAATGTGTTCCTGTGGCTCAGTGGTTAGAGCATTGCGTTAGCAGCGCAAAGGTTGTGGGTTCGATTCCCAGGGAACACACATAATGACAATACAAATGTATAGCCTGAATGCACTGTAAGTCGCTTTGGATAAAAGCGTCTGCTAAATGCATAAATGTAAATGTAAATGTAGTTACTCCCCTAATGCTAAATGGACATCTACATGGGTTTAGCAACAGATATGTGCTGGCACAGCATATAACACTATGGTGCCTTTAAAGAACCTTTTGAAGACTGGTATTTGATTTGTACAGTGAAGAAAATAACTTTTATACTTGGATACTTACTGAAATGTTGGGATGAAGAAAATATTAAAAAGGGAGAAAATAAAGATGCCGAAAAGTAATTGACAGTAATATTTGGTAATAATATTTGGTTTATAAAGTTATATTTGGATTTATAAAGTAATATTTGGGTTCCTCACAAATAATCTGCAGACAAAAAAATTACATAAGTAGGATTACACATGATACAAAATTACATTATGAAATTAGTTCACAGGAATTATGATGGTAAATAACAATTATAGCTGAGCCAATACTGCATGAGTTTGGGTTGCCAAACCAACATGCCTAGTTCTTTAGTGTTAGGGCAATAGGGGTTATTATGCGCAACAGACTTCCGTATTCTGCTAACCTGGTCTCGTTGCTTCCGGTTCACGCATTTTGCATATGCCTCGTTAAATATAAAGCTGTTTTACTCAAGATGCCTTCAAAGTAGACACTAAAGATAATCATAACTAATGTCTATCACGTATGTGGATTGATTAATAAAAGTTTTTTCATTTTTATTATTTTCACTAACATTTATATATAAGTCGAATAAAATGTAAATAATAAAAACAGCTAACTAATTTAACTGATTACCTTAAAAGTCCATTGATATCGCTTTTATTTAATACTGTTATTAATACTTTCCCCACAGAATCGGAAGGATTTTGACCTTCAGTGAAAGACAGCTTCAGGTCTTTCCTATTTGTAGTTAACGGTAGGGAAGCGAGCCTTCCAGAGAAGAGGCGCTACGGAGGCCACATCCTGCCCGAAGGAGGTAACATGTGGAGACACTGATATGGACTGGCCCAGGCTTGGGGCAGTACTACATACGACTGGACTCTGGGGCAGATCCTACCTAGGAGTAG